>VWPU01014415.1:2471-45010 GCA_013398955.1 Callaeas wilsoni | reverse complement strand
CTCCGCTCCGCTCCGCTCCCGCCCGAGCGGCTCCGCGGCCTGCAGAGCGGCCCCTCTCCTGCCCTGCGGCCCTCGCCATGACCGAGGTACTCTGCTGGCCCCGGGTGTCGCTGCTGGGTGGTTGGAGCGGGACAAAACGCGATGGAACAGTCCCTGAATCCCCAGAGCCGCCGCCGCCGCCTCCCTGAGGGCTTCGCTCGCGGCGGGGCCGCTGCGCCCCGGGTGCGTTGGAGGGACCCGAGGGCCGGTGGTTTGGGTTTCCTGAAGAGGCCAATTTGACTCATTGCGCGTATTTTGCCTTCAAATAGGGATCAGGAAAACTGATCATGCTGTGTGTTGTTAAGTACGCTTTTCCCCGATGTGCTTTGCAGATCCTATTGGAGCTTCTCACAAGCCCTCCTGTAGTGGCCTCTTGGGGGTTTGGAGTTGGTTCTCTTTAATTTGGGGGCATTTGGTACCTTGTGCTGCACAGCTGATGTGAAGAACTCATGTTTCTGCCTCTTTTTCCCTTTCTCCCAACTGCAGCAGGAGAAGGCAGAGTGGGAAAACCTAAACAAGGTATTAATGCGTCATGGATTGAAACCTGTGAGTCTTGCTGCCCCCCAAAGCTGCAAAGATACATCAGGTAAGGAAATGTAACTTTGCTCCTTTTTGTTTTTAGAAATACTAAGCCTAAGTTTATAAGGCATCTGTAAAGCTGTCAATTCCAAATGGCAACAGACAGGCAATCTTCTTTGGCTTTAAAAGCCTTTCGTTGTGACTTTGCTTATGTTTTGTGTCTCCAGATATGATTGTCCTAGACAGTCAGTCTTCTCTAGGAATAAGACTTGCATTACAAACGCTGGTGGAAGATGTTGAGCGACAGCAGAAAGTGATGCAGGGACTTATGGAGGCAAATCGATGTCTTAGGTAAGACACAGTGGAAGGAATTTACCTGCTAATGCAGAGTTAAAGTATTATCAGTGTGCATCTCCTGCGTGGTGGTGATCTTCTCTTACCAGAGGCCTAAGACCTTTTTCCTGAGGTGACTGTTCAATGTGCAGCAATGTTGTCCCAGTTCCTTTCAAGCTCTTCCATTATTTCATCTGCTCATTCTTCTCATATCAGCGCATTTCCCATACCGGCTGCCACAGGATGTTATCAAAGGTCATCCCATAATGTCAGGCGTGTGCTTCTGCGCTGTCTATAGTGAAATGAGTTCAATTTAAAATCGAGGATTTATTTCTTTTTTCAGAGATGTGGTACGACTGGAACAAGGTCGGGCATCTCGTCAAGAACAACGGGCCAATGATTTGGAAAATGTGGTGAAAAACATTAAGGCCAAAATTTGTCAGCTGGAAGATGAAACAATAGCTAAAGCATGCCAGCAACAGAACCAAGTCAAGGAACTTCAAAAGGACCAGCAGGCTTCACGGGTAATTCAGATAGTTCTGCCTGAGGGTTCAAACTTTTGACCTATGAAAGGTCTAAAAATATTTACATTGATTTAAATAAACATACATCTTGGGTCATAGGGTTAGTACACTGTTTCTAGCTAAGTTTCTTCAAACTATGCAGAATTTTCTAGAAATAATTTAGAAAAACATCTGTATCCCTCTTCCACTGTCTCTTCAGCATGGCTAAAACCCAAGTGCTCATCCTTCTTGGGACTGAGTGTGTACCTGGGCTTGTACAGTACAGTCAGCTTGGGCGTCAGAACAATCCAATAACGCTCCCGTTGCCTGTTCACAGATAAAATACCAACAGCAGCAGGAAAAACTGCAAGAACAGGAAGAGATTATTGCCCGCTTGCAGAAGGAGCTGAACAGAGTTGGGAGGGAGGAGCGGCAGCGAGTTGCCACTCAAACCAAAATGTTTTGTCAGTTTTGCAAAAGAGCGCCCACGTCTCTCCTGGATCAGCGGTAAGTGATTCTCTTCTACTGCTGAACCACCTGTAACATTAAATGAAGAAACAGATTTTAAAGTAATACTTCTTGATGTTTATATATGGAAAAAAGATAATCTGGAGACCTTAGGAGTACAAGACGAAATATGAATTCTTGTAAAGGTACCTCAGTGCAGCGATATTTTTCTTTTCTGAAATTGGAAGCCAGATAAATCCTGGCAGAAATTAAAAAATTGCCACCCACTGCCCACACTAGATGTCAGCAAAGGGAAGGGAATGATTCACTCTGCTCTGTAGCTGCAGTGTCTACTGGGATGATCTCATCCTGGGATTCTTACATTTAAAAATGTAAGTTAAAAACAAACAAACCCCCTGACAAACACCATCCTCAACCCCCCAAAAAAGAGCCCTTCCAGTTTTGGGCAGTGATGTTTGCAACTGCTGACTGCAGGCTTGCTGTGAGCTTCCAAGTACTTTCAGGTAAGTTCCCAAAGTATCACAAGGTTGTGTCTCTTGCTAGTAGGATTTCCATAGTTCTGCTGCAATCAGACATTTGCCAGTTCCTAGGTCTCAGATAGCCATTGCTTTATTGTGCTGATATCACCTGGCTTTCTAGGCCTGGCCAGCAGTGTTTACCTGGGAAGCTTTTGAGAGGGATTGTGTGTGCTCAGCTTTTTCCTTGAGCCCTCACTGTATAAGAGGAAGGATCACTGAATTTGGTTCCCTGTCCTCTCTTATCTGTCTCTCCCAAACACAATTTCAAAGTGCTCAAGACACTTTACTTTGACTGTGCCTCTGTTAATCTTGCTGGTTAATCACAGGCACAAGATGAGGAGGCTGGTGGGCACATTTAGCTTTTTTCTCCTCTTGAATGTTTTGCTACTTCTAAACTAGTACAGATTTAATGTGTCTACTTTTCTATTTTGGCAAAGTGTGACCATGTTTGTCTGATATGAGAGAAGCCCCACTGTTTGGAGCAGCCACTTCCAAAGTGCAGTGTAGCTGTGTAAGCTGACCTGTTCCTCTGGGTTGGTCACAGTATGAGTTTTTTGAGAATATCTGAAATTCAAAATTAACATTTTTCCTTTCTTCAGGTACCTTTGTCTAATTGATTATTATGAATCTCAAATTAGTCAGATTAAAAAGGAGTTGAGGTAGGTCTCATTGAATGCCTTATGATTCTACTGTTCAAAATTTTCTTAGTCCTTCCTGTTCTTAAATCTTATAGTTGTAAGTATTCTGTGCTCCAGGTATCACTAGCATGTAAGAAACAGCAAAGGGTTATAATGGTTCATGGAAATTTGGATTTTTCCAGAGAATAACTGGCAGTCAGGCTAAGCAGCTTCTCAGTCAGGAGACCAGGACAGTTAGGAGGTTTGGCGTATTCAGATACTTGAGCTATAAGTCTTTCCTTCTTTTCCTTCTTTTCCTTCTTTTCCTTCTTTTCCTTCTTTTCCTTCTTTTCCTTCTTTTCCTTCTTTTCCTTCTTTTCCTTCTTTTCCTTCTTTTCCTTCTTTTCCTTCTTTTCCTTCTTTTCCTTCTTTTCCTTCTTTTCCTTCTTTTCCTTTCTCTTTTGCTATGGTTCACAAGCAGAATTACTGCATTAGCTGTGCTCAGCTGATTATCTCCCAAAACTAAAGCTTTTCAGCTCTATCCCAGTGCCTGCATGACACAAGGCAACTAACAGATACCTGAGACATTCCTATAGCTTGAGATTACTATTTAGAAAACTGAAGTGGGATTTGCTTGTACTAGAGTTTCTTTTGTGGATAAGTGCACTTAATTAGCATATGAAACAGCTTTCCCAGAAATTAGAGCATGGATCTTAGGGCAGAATTTCTATTCTATTTACTTTGTAGTTTGTGGAAACGTTATTATCATACATAACTGCTAACTAAACCAACTTAAATTTTTGAGCTAATTGAATTGCAGTAGGCTGAACCAATTTATTTTTCCCAATAGGCAATATAAAAAAGATGAAGACCAGGTGCAGAGAGAAGTAAAAAACAAGGAAGAGTTCTTAAATCTAGATGCTACTCCTAATTACAAAGCACTGCTTACGGTATGGAACTGCCAAGAATAAGTCGGTGCAGATCTCTCAATGGTAACCCTTCAAGAACCACATAGAAACATAAACATGTATGATTTCTGTCCCTTGTTCTTGTCACGTCTTCTGAGCTTGTGACCTCTCTGGGCAGAGTTCCCTGTCCTTGTGCAAAGATTCAGCAAAATGTTGTGAGTCTGCTGAGGACTGCATAGACCTCCTCAGTCACAGTTCTCCACCTCTGGTCTAATGCACCAGGCTCTTGGTCTCAATCATCTGATTCCTCATCCGTGCTCTGTTTCTGTCCAGGCAACTGGAAACCCTTCCAAACATGTACATACTTGAAATAGTTGAAGCTTGTTCATTATGAAATGAGTGCAATAAAAGAAATAACTCCATCTATGTTGCAGTCTTTCCAGAAGCAACTTATTGAAACAAAAGCCAAGAACGAACAGCTTTTGCTTGAAAATATAAATCTCAAGAAAGATTTGGAAATAAGGTGAGAAAGGATAAGTATCATCTTTTGTAAGGCCATTTCAGTAGACTTTGCTTTACAAAGCACCAGCAATTTTAAAAGTGAAGCATGAAATCTGTGATCAAAGAAAAAAGATATGGCAGCAACAGCCACACTTTTCTCCCTACACTGTTAATAACAGCTGCTGATGGTTAGTTTGCTCTTTATTGCTGTTGTCATGTAGAAATGTAGCAGAATTTCATTTCCAGAATGATGTGTTGGCACTCGCAAGGCTTTCTTGCTTTTTCACTTGGATGAATTTTATAGATACCTTCCAATGCAAGATATATAGGATGGTACTTTTTCCTTCTAACAGGCCAACTGCACAGGAATTAAAATTTTACAAGCACCAAGTGAAGAAACTACAGAAAAGTTTAAAGAAAACTATCCAGTAAGTATATTCTTTTAGGGACTTTCATGAATCTTCTGGACTTTTGAAGGCAAAGTTGCTCTGCAATCTGTAATGTAGAGAGTAGCTTATAAAGCATGTGCTTTATCAGCAGTCTTTGGAGCGTGGTTATGGGCAGCAAGTGCTGCTGGACCTCTAAAGCCCTCTGTATTTCTGAAATGATGGCAGGGTCTCCAAATAGGGGCACAGCAGTGTGGTTTGTTTAATTTCATTTTGTCTTTCTGGATTTGATTTGAGTTCTTTTACAGGCAGTATGTACAGGGCCATCTGTGGTGTTTGCTGCTTCCATAAGCTGTAAAGGAAGCTACTGGTTTCATTATGGATTATGAATGTTAAAGTGTGAGTTGGCAAAATGTTGCAGCTACTGAAGTTATGTCCATATTATTCTTAGAAATTGACTGGGTTTTTTTCTGAAATATTGCTAAGAAAATACATGGAAGATACTAAAGATCCAGTACTAACAAAGTGTTTTTATCTGTAATTTCACTTAGTCATGTCCATGTGTATACTGAATGCTAAGTATTTTATAGCCTGAAAAAGACATCACTTAAACTTTAAAATAAATATACACATTGTGTATACTAAAATGGTCTTTTTTCTCGTGCAGTAGGTATCATTTAGATGAAGAGTAGCAGTGAGCTTTGTATAATAAGCCAGAAAACACGTTCAGGCAGAAGTGGATAACAACTGAGCTTGGAATTTGAACCTTTAGAGTAAAATTCTGAATTTTAAATCTTCAGCCATAGTAGAACTCTGGCAAAAGAAAAACTGGTGGTGTCCCTTCTAAATCAGCAGTGTGGCATAGCCTCAGCCTGGAGACTTGAGATAAATTAATGATATTTGCATTAGGTACTGTGTTGTCAGTCTCTGCTACTTGGGTCTGATGGAATTCTGTTGGCCAGCGTCATGGATATTTACTTTGTAGGTTTGAGTATAAGTGCTACATACCTGGTTCTTCCATCAAGTTAAAAGGTAGCATCTCCTGCTAAGGCTGCTTGTGTGACCCACTGTGTGTGTTTTTGTGCAGACCTTCAGGCAGTACGACCGGAGAAAAAAGAGAAGAAAAGAAAGACTCTGAGAGAGTTGCAGGAGTGGATCAACTGCAGGCAGCTTGCCAGCAATACTTGCAGGTACCCAAATTGTATCTGTTCTGCGTGTTTCTAGTAGTGTTACAAGGAAACATTATACACGTTCTGTTAAGCTGTGTCTACTGCAGTGTGCTGGTTTGAGGCTAAGAATGCCTATCGAATCTATGCACGATGCATCATGGATTTGGCAGTCAGTGTAGGCTGGTTCTTGTTCTGTCTCAGTGTAAACTACCTGAAAACACAGCAAGGAAGCAGACACTAGGCTGGTAAACATGGTTTAGCTAAAGTCTGTTCAGGACAGGGGATTCGTTCAAGATCTTGGGCGATAGTGGCTTTTGTTTTTCTTTTAATTAAAAGCCTAAATATAATAAAACTTAGCAAATGGTAAACTGTGGAAGTTACAATGCCTTGAGTGGATAAGTGTTAACTATCCCTCAAAGGGAAGTATATACTTGCATTACTTTTACGTATCTTCTAGCTAGTATATGTTTAAATCTTTGAGTCTATTGCATGTTCAATGCATGTATAAAATTAATCAATAGTAATATTGGAGCTATTTATGACTTAATTTTAGGCAATCGTGACTGTGATAGAGAGGGATTTTATTACCAAACATCATACATATTTGAGCAATAACATTTGTTATTCGTTGTTGAAGGTTTTGTCCCGTATTGATTCTATTTTGCGAAGCCCAAGAGCTCCTCCATTAATATTCTGCCCCAGCAAAGGGCCAGTGCAAAATTACATTAAAGAGAATGGACAGGGATGTGGATTTGAGCACCTTCCACTCACTATAGAAATGTGGGCAGATCAGCTCATGGCCCTAAAGGTAACAACACGTTGCTGTACTCTGTTTCTTGGTCTTCCTTTCATCTGCTCTCTGCTCCTCCATCCCTCCCTGTGTGTAGTTGTGGGGGTTTTTGTGTGTAGCTTTTGTTATTGCCTGACTTGGTATTAAATTTTACAAATAATTCTGCTGTCCATGTGAAATATGTACCAGAGATACTTTTCTGTGTAAATCTTTTATTTCTTTTTGTTAACTGAGTCCCTGAGAAGACACTTAAGCTTTAGAGCCTGGACTTCACACATTAATGATGGTGCATTCTCTTCCTTCCTTTTGTCTGACCAGAACAGTGACTTTTTGATCCAAATACAAGTGAAATAGTTTTGTTTAAAGCCAAATTCTTTGTTACCAATACTTCCAATTTCACTGAAACTGTAATACATAGCAAACCTAATATTTTTTTACTGTTCTTTTCAAATCAAAGAATGTCAGCAAAACACTGTCCTTAAATTCCATGAAAACTAAAACCTTAGCCTCTCCAGTGCTGGAATGTTACTGCATATGAGAAACAGAAAAATACCTGTTTCTATAATAAAAACAACTTTAAGCAGTTTCTAAAACAAGTTGGCTCCCCTCCCTTCTTTTAAAAGGATTTGCATAGGTCCTTGAGAAAACTGTCTCTGGAATTTGTGCCTTGGAATACTGCAGATCCACAGGATAACAGAGAATCTATACGAGTTGAAGACCTCCAGTTGACAGTAGATGCAATTTTGGAAGAATTAGAACATAAGGAAAAGGTAATTTTTACCAGGGGTTTATAATCACAAGTTACTCTGGAATTCTTAAATGCTTTCTTCACACAGTGATTAGATTGGTGCATTTGAAAACCTTGCAGCATTTAAGAAATACCTGTTTGAAGACATTCAATAGTCAAAGATTATTTTAACATAATGGATCAATTCACCTTGGGGAAAAGTGCTTTAATCAAAGGCACTTGACCAGCAGTGAATTTGCATTGCCCTGTAGTCTCAGGAATTATCCTGTTCTGTCTCTCAGGGCTGAGAATACATAAATGCTTCTCTTAGCAACAGAGAAGAAAGCTTTCAAAGGAGTATTTTGAGTTCGGTCTATGTTTGTGCCTGAAAACTATTAAACCTCTGTCTTCAGAGTTAAGAATACTTGAAATGCTGAGATTTAATAAGGGAAGTTACACCCGCTCTTCAGACTGGTTTTGAGAATATTTCACAGCTAAAAGCACCCTTGCCTTGTTATGCAGTACCATTGATGAGTTCTTCCTGCTTGCTCCAGAACAGCCAGACGCCGTCCTTGCAAACCCTGTCTGCTATAGTCTCTCACTTCCAGAAGTTGTTTGATGTGAATTCTCTGAATGGTGTTTATCCACGGATGAATGAGGTGTACACAAAGCTGGGGGAAATGACCAATGCCATGAGGAATCTCCATTTGCTCCTGGAACTAGGTAAATACTTATCACCTGCTGCTTGTTCACACCATTCCGAAGGAAAGAGACAAGTGAAAAGCTGACCTCCTTCATAGATAATAATGCTGAGCTATTGAGAAATGAATTAACAAGGTGTTTTCTTCACTGGGAAGATAAAAATACATTCCTGTCAATGTACTATTCAAATAGCAAATCCTTGTTATTTGTAAGCCTTTAGCAGTTGCTGAGGAATAACAGGGAGGCAGAAGAAGGGTGTAACAGAGGAAACAGACTTTTTTTCCCCACAAAGCTTTTTTTTTGGTGAGCTGACTTCATAATTGTCTTTCATTCTCCACTTGAAAGATAACAAGTGTAAGGAAGAAAATAACTCAGCCTCTGATGTAGACTTCTACTCAGTAATTCATTCAAGTGTGATTAGGTCCAGTCCTCAGAAAGTTCCATCTTATACTGCTAAACTTAAAAACTAAAACAAGTTGTTGAATGTCAAAAACTGTCAGTACTCAGAGGTGTAGTTGGTTATTTCCCTCCTGGTGGGAACTTCTGCAGAACAGCAGCTGCTGCTGCTCCTGGGTTAAAAGGCTGGGCTGGGCTGTAGGATGTCCAGCCCCAGAGCAGGGCTCCTGGGCTGCTGAGCCTCCATCAAGGAGGGAAGCAATGTTCCTGCCTGCAGCCAGCATGGGACATGAGGAAACCTCGCCTCCCCCTAATAACTGCAGCTCAGAGGATGCCTTGTCCAAGCCTAGTTCTTCTGAAGTTGAGGGAGAAAAGGACAAGGAGGCTGCTACCTTCAGTCACAGTACTAACAGACAGGTTAAAATTCAATACCAAAACAAGTTCTGTGTGTTAACAAGAGGTTTGTTAAGCAGGTTCCTTATTGGCCTAGCCCCTACCGTGTGACTGCTGTGTCACAAGAACCTAATGAATAACCCCTTCTCTATATATATAATTTCAGTTGGCTGATTTCCACTGACATTGTAGGGTGCACTTTAGCACCCTCTTTGCTGTGAACACACAGCGGTGCCAAAATTTTTTTAGCCATTAAAGGATTAGTGAGAGAATCCCCATTCCTAGCTAACATTTGTTTATTTCTGACCATGGGCACTCTGTTTTCTGTGAATGATGGAACATGTATACTTAGAGCTATGAAAACCGAATAAAATCTGTGCACCTGCAAGAATTCTACTGTGTCGAAAATACTTCCCTGTTATTACTGTTAAAAGAATCATGAGGTGTTTGTTTTTCCACAGACAGTTCAGCTCCACCCACTGTGGTAGTGGATACTGTGGGGAAACTGTGTGACATCATTAATAAGAACGTGACTGAGCAGGTACAGCAGCTTCTGGGCACCCAAGACATCCACAGGTATGTGGGGCTGTTCCACTGCTGACCATTCTTCAAACATCAAATGTAGTAATTGAGAACTGGCAAAAACTGATGCTGAAAGAAACCTTCATTGTTTATTCCAAAGTCAGTGAGCTGTGACAGCACAGGTGTAAGTTACTACTGTCCTGCTTGAAACAAATCTTGAATCCTGTCAAAAGGATAAAGCTGACAGAGGGAAAAATTGAGGCCAGAAGGTTCCAAAACACCCTCTGGTTTGCATGGATAATGTGATCAGACAAGCATTAATGGGATATGTGTTTCATCAGGTGACAAATCCTGCACCTGGGTGGGGAGGAGAAAGTGATGCAAGTTTCAGATGTAATATCGAAGTGTTCTAGTTGCTAAGGCAGGGTTTGCCTCAAGCTGCCTACAAATACTTCAGAAACTGGACAAATCCTGTTACAGGTTCAACAGATGACAGCCACATCTAGGTGGTAGCAGACCTTAAGAGCTTGCATTCAGCACCTGTGCTTTACAGACTAAAAAGGGAGCAGGCAGCAAGTCTGACACATGCTGAGTTAACAATACTCACTCCTTCAGCCTTTCTGCACTCATTTCTCAGTTTTAAGTGGAGAACAGCTGCTTATAAAGCACTTCTTGCTCCATCTCCAAGGCAGTTATACCAGCCACCCCCAGGCAGTATATTTAGCACACACAAATATTCAAGGCCCCAGACTACCTGGTGCCATGTGAGGGGGAAGGATCTGTGTACAGCATTAGTAGTGAAATCAGACATCCTCGTGACAGCTCCCTTGTTGGCTGCAGGGTTTGGAACTGGAGAACAGAACATTGGTGTCCATGGTTTTACAGACTAAGTAGCAGTGTTTTCAGAAAGTCATGGCACAGAACAACAAAACAGCCAAGGGGATGAACTTGCCATGTCCTTGCATCTCTTACCTGACACTCTCACTTTCCGTTCCAGTATCATCAATAAGCTTGAAGAACATGAGTGCTTCTTTCCGCCCTTTCAAGCTCTCATTCAAGATTTGTTGTGTCTTCTAGGTGAGTAATACTTGCAACAGTAATTATCTTCATGCCAACACTTCCTCATAAAACTCTAAACAGTTAACAAGTGTTTTGTTTACTCCTGCTGTGCTAAAACAGGAGGAGGATGTGAGCGAAGGTGCTGCCTTTTACCTCACTTTCCTCTTCTTTCCACCTTTCCTCAGGAAGTGACCAAAACACTTTCTTTTCATTGAACATGGGGTTGCATTTACTTAATTATATTACTCATAAGCCAAATGGATATTTTTTTCCGAAAGCATTAAGAGATCTGAGGAGTTTATTTAAGTCACTGGCTGTTTAAGTTAGAATTTTGGTTGAACTTGAAGGTATTCTGGGTTCATAAGCCTTACCCTTTTGCTTTGCATTCTGTTGCAGAGATCAGTAATGTGGATGATATTTTACCTGCAGTGCAAAACCTGAAGTGGGTAGCTGGTTATGGGTGACTCTACTCTTCCTGAGCAAGATTTCTCTTACCTGTGAACGTACCTGTTGGTGCACATGACATTGCAGCTACCTCCAAGCACTGTTATTCAGTTCCAGATTTTTTAACATAAATAAAAGTTGCTGCTTTTTAAAAAATTTTTCTTAATTCTTGGTCAAGAGGGAGAACCAATATACTCTGTATCAGTCCAGGAAAGTGAACGCAGCACAACACCAGGCAAACTATAACCACTGAGCATTTTCACTGTTGCTGACACAGGAAGTACGAGGTAAAGATGCCCTTACTGCCATAGCCATCACACTTACACAAATGCTCAGTCTTGGTTTTCTGGAGAGCCTCTTTTAAAATGTTGTTCACATTTCCAGATCAGTTTGGGATGGGAATACATTGTTACTCAGTGAATATTCTCTCTGATTATGGACTGAGGCAGACTGGATTAATGTAATCTAGGCCAAAAATACTTGAAATTTGCTCCAGGTGATGGTTTGCAGTTACCATGGTTGTATTTCAAAAGTTAGTTTTAGAAAGGAATAGATCAAATCTCTTATGCAAGACAATTAGAAGTTTATTGTACAGAAACAAGTACACCAAGCTTCCAAAAATATTTTGCCTCAATATTAATAAAGCTTAGTTTACAAAACTTTGCTGTTCCTCAGACACAATCTGGTTTTATGAGATTTTGAAATGTACTGTAACAAAGCACAGAACCAGTTAAGGTGTCACAAACTAAAACCTTAATGATATCTTGGTAAATTCATCTCCCTGCTTTTGGAAGCTCGTTATTTACATACCTGCAGCCACAGTCTGCTAAGGTACTTCTGAACAGTAGAATACCAACTTCTTAGTTTCTCAAAATAAAATAGCTATTAGTGTTAAATAGTTTCTCTTTTAACAGGTTCTGTAGCACTACAGCTGAAGAATGCTGTTTCAAAATGTATTCTTTTAAAAGTACAACACTTCCATGTTAAAACAACATGAACAAGCTCCTAGGGCCATCAGACTGCCAAGCAAAGTGATGACACTTGGCTGACAGTCTAAAATATCCCCAGGTACAACCCTTCCTTAAGAGAGGATTCACACTTAGAGGTCCTTTGAGGAGGGATTTGCCAGAAATAGCAAAAATAAAGGACTTATTCTTTGAGGACAAATTATTCCCTATGTGGGGGAAAATATGTTTAACTTCAGTGAGAACTAATCCCTGAATAGGATCATTAAATTTGCATGTCCTGAGCTGGAGCCTGCTTCAAATTTGCAATGACTGTGCAAAACACGTTAATTACAAGAGATATGTACATTCATATAAAGTTGAAAAATTAGTAACTTATGTACATGAGAAGAAATCAGATTTTCTTGCGTCTGCTCCTTGTCAGCTCATACCTGCAAGACAGACACAGTAAGTTAAGTGATTACAGTAGTTGAAGACTTTCTTAAAAGTTGTAAATGGCACAGTAGAGAGCATTTGGGCTGCTTTACTGCTTGTGCTTCACAGGCAGCACAGCAAAGGAGGCTCCAGAGATGGCCTCAAACTTCAGCTCTTCACCAGGAACTTTGGGTGCATCCTTTTTCCTCTTCCGATAATTGCCCTGAGACACACACACAAGCTGGCCAGGGAAATGTGGTTTTCCTGTTGGAATATTGGCTCACTGCCTATGCAGATGGCAAGCTCCTGGACTACCCACACTGCATTCCTTGGGCTCCACTGAAGGACAAAGAAGGAAGAACTCCTGCCATTAACTAAAGACACAGAAGTGAAAAAAACACCCAGGCCCAGTTCTCTGTTCTGCCTCAGACCAGTGAACATACAAACCTCAGAACCACAATGAACGTACAGGCAAAACTCTAAGTGGCTTATTATAATAGTTGCTATAAATGCTTTGTAATTAAGTTTTATCATACATATATATTGCTGATCAGAGTATTTAGTTAAGATCTTTATCCAAGTTAAAATTTGTTGCAAGGTTACTTTAATAAACAAAATTCTTTTACTTATGTGCCCCTGTGGCTTTTATGGCAAGTTAAAATATGCTGAAGACTGTAATTGACACAGGCATCTCATTAAAGCTGTCTCACAGGGCAGGCACTGCACAGCCAATGGATTAACACACAACTTAGATAGAAATACCAGATTAGCTCAAGTTAGTCCTGCCTTTACAGGTCAAATATTCTTCTTGCTCACCCAAACACAGCCCAGTTACCAGCACTCACTCCCACAGCAGTCATGCAAGCTCCCAGCAAAGCAATGGGCAGGGTTTGGAGGTATGGAGATGAGTACTTACCATTGTGCAAAACCTTTTATTAAATCCTCCTGGGACAAGTCAATGTGCACCTTTAAAAAGCAAATTTTATTTGTTTGTAGGTTATTCAGCATATAAATTGATTAGCTAAGCTACCACTCCTCCCAGGTCCGACCCACTTTCCAGCTGTAGGGCTGCAGCTCAAGCTTGAGGAAGAAAGGAGCTTCCCACATTCCCAGGATGGTGCAGGCACGAATCAGCTCAGCTTCCTAGTAGCACTACTTGGAAATTTATCTGTCACTGAAGAAGCAATTGCAGTTTACTTTTCACAGAATCAAAGTTGTTCACAGAAAGCTTAAAGCACTGTTGGCAAATTGTGGGGTTTAGTCCCACGCCTTTCTCAGCCCCGTGTTTGTGCTCTTGGAGCTGTTCCCCACACGGGCAGCACCAGGGCCCAGGAACCAGGGCTTACTTCAGGAGCACCCTTCTGAAATGAGACCAGCTCCCACATGGATACAGCCTCATTTCAGATGAAAATCTGGCAGAAAAAAGTTGTTTCCAGATTGTCACTCCTATTACTGAGAATCAGTTCCTGGAGCCACATTTCAGGCACAGCCCAGAGTGTTCAGCTCTATTCTCTGTAGTGCAGATTCTTTAAACTTACTTTCCCCAGCTCCTTCCTCTCCTGTGAAATGAACGGCCTGCTGTTTTTCACTGCAATGTCCAGTGTTCTTTTCTTGACATTTTCCAATGATTCAAAAAATTCAAACCTAAAATAAAGTTTAAAAAGAAAATACTTAAGGCAAAAACTAAAATCCTGTGAGCATCAGTGGGCAGAATATAGTGACAGAGTACAGCATCAATGGCCAGGGCTTTAACAGGGAAGGAAAACACAGAAAAGGCAGTTCTAGAGTTAGGTTTTATTCACATTGCTGGAAACCTCTTCCAGGCCTCATGAAAGATGAAAACACTGTGTTCAGACTGTCCACCATGCCGGGGGAAGGAGGAAAACATGCATCCATGATGAAATGCCATTTAAAATCATTTTCCCCCCTCCATGGAAGATCAGCATGTTTTCCATGCAAGGTTCATTACTCAAGAGGAAACAGTCATGAGCCAACCCCCCAAGTTCACAGAGTAGCCTTGCACCACACTAAGAGGAGACAAAGGCTGGAACCTGTGGCAATTAAATTCTTAATGGCTCTGACTCAAGCCTCTGGCACACATGGCTAATGTCAAGTGAGTTTTGTCCATGCTAAATCACTCCAGTTCTGCCCACCTGAATAGCTCTTCCTCAAGTCAGAGCTGTGAAACAGGTAACGTGCTTTGGAGCTAAGCATTATCCTTAATTGAGGATGTACAGGATACGTCAGTACTGAGGATGAGGAAAAGCAGGTGCTGTTCCCAACTGCTGTGATGGCACTAAATCAGTGGAGTTACTTAAGAATAGACATAAGCAGAATCTCTCAGCTTTGGTGTTTTGAGCGTTAAGAAGAAATATTTTTAAATCTTTTCTCCATTTCTGACTTACACAGAAAGGACACAACAAAGGAAAAATATATGCCACCTAGGATCACCCAATATTCACATATTTTCATGTGTACCTTCCTCTAATTATGGGATTAAAACCACCTCTCAAAAGAGCTCTACTTCTAAGCATTACTGTGTTGGGGTTTATGCAAAACATTCCATTTCAGTGGCATTTTACCCTGCTCCTGCCAGGCCTTGATAACAACATCCTCTTGTGTGCCCAAAGGGAGGTCCAGTCTCAAAAGGCTCTGTACTTCTGCCTTGGACCTTTGGAAAGGTGTCAGAATAAGCATCAGGCAGAGCAGTGTGAACAGAGCAGTGGGCTCTGGGAGGTACCTGAATGGGCAGATTGCCTCTGCCGTGACAGAGAGTTAAACACGGTAGGAGAAGGTCAGTTTGCAAAGAAGAAAATGCAGCCTGGGGGCAGGGAAGGGGCAGGGAAGAAGGTGTACCCTTCTTCAGGGGGACTGACAACACCACAGGCAGAGCAAGGCCAGCCCCACGTACTTGCAAATCACAGTCAAAGTGCCATTTGTTTCAGAAAAGCTGCAAATGTTCACAAGAGGGTCCTTAGGAGCTACAGCAGCACACCTTAGGAAGCCCTGTCATTACACAGAGATCATAACTATTCCAACCATAATCATAATTTACATTTTCTTACTTTTCATCGTATTGGGGGTTCAGAGTTTTTTTCTTAACAGAAGTTTTCTTCCTGCTTGTCCATCTTCTGTCTGGAAGCAGGTATATACGAACATATGGATCCACTCCACGATTGGAGTAGGGTACCAAGTTTCTGTTAGAAGAAACACAGACAAGCAAGGCAGGTTCTCCCACTGCGTGTTTTAATACCTTGGCTCTCTTGGAATCAGACCAACCCTTCACAGGCCAAGAACATTCATCTCAGGAGTTGGAACATAAGGTTTAGTTAAAATTTTTACTCCTGAGGGTGTGGCCATTTAGTGGGGTTGCTAAATTAACAATTACATATTCAGTCATAGGTATCAATGCTTGTCACGGTGCATATCCATTCACCCCAAGACACACACCAGTTGTCAGTGCTGTTGAGAGGAAATTTTGGGTGGATGACAGTTGAAGTATTTCTACTGCAGCAAGCACAACTCGCTGGGCTCTCTCCCTGACCTGCTGCTGGCACTGACCAGAGCTGGGCACAGAGAGGCTGCACAGATGGAAGCCAGCCAGTGCTAAGGCATCTCCTGCTGCATGTGGCTCTGCTCCAGCTTTGCTGGAGGACTGACACAGCTCAGAGAGCCATCACAAGCATTACCTGCAGCCGTTGACCAGCACGACGAGGCTCTGGCGAATGGAAGCGTAACGCACCGTCAGCTGGATCTCCCCCAGAGGCATCTCAGTCCCGCTGCAAGACATTGCACAGCCAAGGCTTTTACATACTGCCATTGAACAGCCCACAAGCAGACTAAAACCACCTTTCAGGGCACCATCCTTCTTCCTGGCATCCTAAGGTTTGCTGTCTAGGAAGCAGCTGGACCACAGAGGTTCCACAGAAGCACCATTCCTGCCTTCTCTGCAGGTACTTGATTTCAGTCCCACAACACAAACTGCCAAAAATCCCCTGCATGGCCACTGTAGATGGAGCAGCAAAGTACAGGTTAGTGTGTTACACACTCCCTCAGGAATGTCTCTTTGTGCAAAATGGGACCTTTTTCATATTTCATTCTGCGTGTTATTAAAGTGGTTTAAAATCCAAAACATCGCTTAAAAATGGTCTAAAAATAGTTTATAAATTAAGCCCTGTTCAGAGCTAGAGAATTCACCAGTCACCAATTCACCAAATTGCAGCTGGAGCTGAGTTTGATGTTCAGGTTATAACTACTCTGATGCTCTCTTCAGTGAGGTAGGTGTATCTTTGTAACTTCTGTTCATTAGGGATTCCACAAGCTGCAATCTGAGCCCCAAAGAGGGACAAATCCTTCTCTCCATCCTGCCTGACAGAGCAGCCCCACACTGAGCACTGTGGGAAGGACACACACAAGCACACCTATCCACGAAAACTTTGTTCACAGCATTATCAGTCTTAAAATGTGTTGGATAAACACATTCAGAGCTTTAAGCAGCCAGAGGCACTTATGAAGAGTTTAAGTTATTACAGAAGTGGGATGTTCAGACTTCCAATATCCTGTTGCTAAATGAGTGTTGAGAAGCTCTTCAACAATATAAAGCCAACACATGCAGCACTCTTAGGAGAGCCATAGAGTGAATGCTTTCCCCTTACACCTGCTCTGACAGTGCCCTGTAATCTACTTTGCTGTTGACTGGAATACTTAGGTCAATTCTTTGTAAGGTGACTTGAGACCCAAGACCCCAAATGACTTAGCAGCCTTGAATTCACCTCTATGCAACAGTAACACTTAAACTTCCCCAAGAGAAGAACAATTCAGCTGGAAGAACACCTACTTATGAATGTCCAGATTGCTGCTGCTTAATTCAAAGCAGGAGGAAGGCAGGGACCCCAGTGAAGTGACACTGGGTGCCAGCCTCATTTCCTGCAGGACAGGCAGCGTGGGCACGGCCGCTGCTCCGCTGGGCAATGCCGATGGTGGGCCACGCTCTGGATTTTGCTTGCCCTCTGCTTCATCAAGGCCAGACACAGTTTCACTTGGTACAGGGCCTGCTGAACTGTCTTTAGTGTCCGGGTCTTCTCCACTGTCCTTTTTTGGCAGAGATTCAAGTGCTGCAGAGTCTTTGCTCATGGGAGGTACTTTTGAGACTTGTGGTGGAGGGGCCAACTTCTGCTGGTTTCCAGCGTTCTCCGTGACACGCACGGGACCTGGCTTCGAGGCATTGACACCAGCCTTGGCTCTTTGTGGATCAGGTTCTTCAACATTCAGTGCCTAAAAATCACAAGGGAAGACAGTAAGTGCTGCTCCCATAGCACTGGGGTGAATGCCAGCATTACCACCCAGGAGGAAATTTCACCACAAAACTGTAACAGCAGGAATCTGCCATCAGAGATGAAAGAGGCTCCTGGGATTCACTTTGGTGTTCTCTCCTCTCGTCCTACTGTGTTTGTACTCAGCAGTGTCTAAGCACTGATCCAGAGCACAGTGAGGAAACAACTCCTAAGCATCAGTGCTGATTTTCCCAGCTTAGATTTTCTCAGTCCAACTCTTTACTGTCGTGAGAAAATTTTCAGCCATGGCATTGCACTAAGTTTTAGGAAGCCTCAGGGATACCTCTCAACTCCACCATACACTCCTAATTTCACTTAAATACCTTGTCACGCTTCTATTTTCTACTCAAATGTGAAGCAAAGCTGCCTTTCTCCACACCCATCTGTCATCTCTTTTGCCTGGTTACAACTGGACACTTCTTCAGGGGAAGCCGAGAGAATATGGGAAAGAACAACTTACCCGCAATACAAGTTTCATCTTAATGAAGCTGTCTGGACTGGAATGGTCCAGCTGGAATCTCTGATCCAGAGTCATGTTTGGGTCCTTAAGTAAGTGGGAGAGACACACCACTGAAGTTCCCAGGGCACTATCCCGCTCCTTGTCTTTTATCTGGGAGATAGAAGAAAACAGAAGTTTTTATTAGCTGGCAAACTGGGAAGGATACCACCGAGAACAGCAAAGCAAGAATGTATTTCAGAGAGAAACCAAAATTTGCTTATTTGCTTCGGTATGGTTACATCCAAATGGGTGATGCCATTATTTCAGGAGTGTAACAAGTTAGTACATTTGAAGTAAAAATCCCATCTCTAACTATGCAGAGAAAGAACTGCTTTAGCAGAAAAAAAACATACCCTGAGATTTACTTGATTTTCCTTACTTGCTTTGGGGACAATGTCCTAAGTAGCTGAGATGGCAAGTGGTCTAAATCTTTACATGTGTTTTAGGTAAAGTTTGTTTAGCCTATTTAACCTCAATACACCTTCCAAGTTCAATTCCTTTCTGTCGCCAAGTGACCAGCCACAGAACTGGCTGTGGCTGCAATGCTGCTAATGAGAGACAGGGTTGCTTAATGAGCCAGAACACAGAGGTGAAGAGGTAGGGCTCTAGTTGAGAATCATGAAGGCTGGAATTTCTGACAGCAAAATATTGATGTCTATACTACACAGAGACCTGTATAAAATGTCCTTTGCACTTCGCAGCCAGAAACATCCCATATTTTGAACTAAGATACTGCACGTTACATGATGCTAGAACAAAGGCAGATACCAAAAAAGGTAGATACCACCACCACCTAATACAGAATTGTCTGTGCAACAGGTGCTTCTTCCACCTTTTAGTAGGAGGAACCCAGTATGTGACAATGCCACACTGAAACAACCAGCACTGAGCTCCACAGAAGAGGTTTCTTCCTAGAGATGTGCAGTTGGGCTTCAAAGGAAAGGCTTTTTGCTCACCTCAATGTGGAGTGACTGGGAATGAGCACTGTGGACAAAGAAGGTGAAAGCCTGGCCCCACGTGGGATCTTTGCTGAAATTGCAGGTCTGCAACAAGAACATACATTAGCCTAGTCTCTGAGAAGCAAAGAATCCATAACACTGATCACCAGAGAGGGCCAAGGTGACCCTCAGTGATGCTACACCCCAGCTGCATAGAGAGAGTGGAAATTCCAGGTCAGAAGCATATGGAATAGAGTCCGTGGCAAAACCAGAACAAGTTCTTTGGGGCGTGGGAATGCCAAAGAACAAGTCTGGTGAGCTGCAGTTGGCCCCACCGGCATTGCCTGGACCAGCAGCCTGCCTCACCTGCAGCAAGGCACCGCTCCCTCCCTCCCTCCCTCCCACCCAGGGAGAGCCAGAGAGCTGCTTCCAGCCTCCAGCACCCTGAACCAGCTCCCAAAGCCGCAGTGAGCTGACGGGGAAGGGCAGGAAAGCTGGAGGGGCAGTTTCAGGGGTGTAGAACTCGTGGGAAGAGTAGGAGGGCACAGCTTCAGCACCATCCACTTCAAAGATGAAAGAGCACGGAAAGCACCCACGGGAACTGTGGCTGCTCTGGAAACCAGCTGTCCCTGCCAGGCCATGAGTGCTGGCAGCAAGTGGAAAGGAGCAGGAAAAGCCTGGAAGCCTGACCCAGCTTAGGAGAGGCAGGTGATGTGGTAGGGAAAGGGAAAGCCACAAAAGGTAAAAATGCAAGCAGAACCCAATTTCTGGGTGGAGCAGATGGAAATAACAAAGGAAAATAGATGCCAGTCCTGTATGCTCATGTGTAGCCAACAGGATTCATTCTTGTTTGCTGGGTGTTCAAAAGAACAAAGGGCTGCCCTCATGGACATCCAGCCGCAGGACAGTGAACATGGCAGCTACTGGGAAGGCAAAGCTCAGCTGCTGCTCATACTCATGAGGCAAAAGTAATTTTTAAATAATGAAAAATGAACTGAAAGTGAAATGGAGGAGATGCAGATGCATCTTATCCAGGTTAAAAAAAAACCTCGAACACAAATCAGTAAAACTGTGATACACAGGAGCTAGGAAAGACTCTGAGGAAGGAATAAAGGCCAGATTGATGCAAATGACACCCTGCTCTGAGAAACCATGAGCTGGATTGGAGACTTACAGAACTAGAGTGTCTGGGCCAACATGAACTCTTGGACACAGGCATGGAACTACACACGTGTACCTCAGCTGATCAGACACCCTCTAACCACCACAACTCAGTGACAGTGGTTCCACTCCCAGGCTCTGCAGCTGTCACTACAACTACAGCTCTTCACATCAGCTTCACAAGAAGTCCTTCCCTTCCTAGGGGCTACTTGGAGATGGTCACCCGTAAGATGGAAAGTGTCTAATGAAAGCAAAAGAATTAAACAGCCTCACCTTACTCTTCTGAGTCTTGTTCCCAACTGTGAGCAGGACAAAGGAAGAAGGTTCTCGTTCCATCTTCTGTAAGAAGGCAGAAAAAACCATTAAGAAATTTATAGTTTACCAGAAGCAATATCAAACCACTTCTCTTACTTGAAGAAAGTTGCTGGAAAGCTGACAATATTTTCTGGAGGTGGGACACCTGAGGAGTGTAGCACACAGGAAAGCCTCCAGCCATAACACAGCACAATCTTACCCTCCACCATCAAGAGTACACATTTAAGCCAAAATTTTATGTGTTTAGGTTTCAACAGGTGAGCAGTTAAAAATTTGTCAGAAGCTTGGAGGAAACAGAGAGGAGAGCTGAAGGCTTGGTGGGAAATCTTGATCATTCCTGACTGAACCAGGAACCTCAGAATGGGTTTTCGAGGCTCAGGACTTGCTCCAAAGCAGCTGGAAGTGAGTCTTTGGCATCGAATAACAATCTCTGTCCAGAAGCAACAATACTGAGCCTCTTGCACATCTTTGCACTAATGCTATTGGAGTTAAGGCTGAGGTTCTGGTCTTGGCACAACACTACATAGAAAGTGCACACAATGAGGTCCAGAACTAAGGATTATTGAATGTGATGCGTATTACAGTGCTGGTAACTCATCTAAATTGTAAAGATGGTATTTAGGAGAGGAGCTGCTTGGAGAGAATGGGAAGGTTTTTCCATAGCTCAGAGCTGTGCTAGTGTGTAGCCTGTTCAAGAAAAAAGGGAGAAAGACATTCTTCCCTATACCTGCCATTTACATCACAGTAGCAAAATGCAGTATTTGGGGGAAAAAGTAACCAGAAGCTAGGAGAGAGAAGGCATGAATGACAGAGAGGCTTCTGAACGTCTCTAAAACCAAGGGCGGAGGAATCTGGTGGTCAGGTCTCCAGTGGACAGGAACATTACCACAAATGAGCATATTCCTTCCAGCTCAGTGTCAAGCTGGATCAGCTCAGCAAGGGAAGCAAGAGCAGCAGCAGCAGCAAGGACATTATGACTTAGTCTGATGTCTGGAGGCTCTCTTTTGCGTAAGGAACAAAGACAACCACACACACAATCAAACAATTCCATATTGCATTCCCACTTTGGCCTCCTAGACTTTCACTGGGGTGGGCTTTCAATTACTATTTTGAACCCCATGTCACTTAGATTCTGACAGTGGAGAGATTATTTCTTTTCAACCACCACCAGTTTCAGTTCCTATGACACCACATAATCCAGAACATTGTTTTGCAAGCATGGGAGAAGAATACAAATTTTACCTTGAGGTACTTGTTATTTTTGATCTTCTTTGTTCCACATTCACCATTTGAATACTCAAAGTGGTTTTTCTGAATTAGTAAAAGAGTATTTGAAACAATTAATTCGTGGTCTCAAAAAAAGGAGGTTAGGAGTGAAGGCTGCTGCATGGGGTTTGTACTCACAGGAAGGTTGAAGGCGCTGTCCAAGTAGACAATCAGAATTGCTGTAGACAGACCCTTCTTGTCCTGCAAAGGCAGGGAAAGATAAAACAAACCAAAACACAAAGTAGTCATGATCACCCACCACGGACAACGTAAAACACAACAAAATTCCAAGGGCAGCTTCTGAAGGCTAAGCATTTCTCTGCCTTTCTATTAAAACTTGCAATTTAGAGGAGCACAAGCCAACACAGCATGACAGTTCTAAACAGACCAGTAAGGAGATGTGTAATTCTTTTCAATTCATTGCCTTTAATGTTTGTCAATCTGTCAGTGCTGAACTGGTTGGGTTCCTCAGGGCAGCAAGACACCTAAAAATATGCTCAACCCCATACATCAACATGAATCCAGTGTCAGCAGAACAAAGCCTGGAAACGATTTTATTCACTTCAGTGGAACTCAGATGGTTTTGCCTGGTTATGAAGAAACAGCCTCTTTGGGAGATGGGCTTTCTCCAAGCAATTCTGCTGGACAAACAACACACCATTGGGAAACATGGCCCTACAAAGCACCAGTGCTGGGTATTTGCCTATGACTAGAACAGATTACTTCAGGGGTCCAGGGTCCTACACAAATCCTAGATGAAGAGGGAGGAGGAAAAATTGTCGAAGAAAAGAACTCTGAGAAGCCACTTTGCAGTGAGCCAAACAAAGGTTTGCTAATTCAAGCAAAAAGAGCTGCCAGATTTGAGTTACTCCTGAATTACACAGAGACCTGGGGCAAGCAAATGCCCTTCCTCTGCAGGAGCGGCAGGGAGGGAATTACATCAAAACTTTGCCAGACAAAAATAAACTCACGTGAGTTTGCCTGGGGTTTCTAATTTTACACACTCCTTTGTTGATGACTGGACAGGGATCAGAGTACCTCAATCCTTTAAGCAAATATACTCACCTCATGTAGCTTTTCTTGGTCGTTCACTAGTGAATGCCACTCCAGTTTTAAATGCAAGTGTCCGCTTGTCGTCTTACTTAAGGGAAACCACTAAATGGAGATAACAAAGAGCAACTTGAGAACTGAGAGGCTGAGTGGTTTTTATACATGTGTTGCAGACTCTGAGACTTACACACAATAGACAACATGAATTTTACTCTGAGCACCTTAGCTTGCATTTTTGCCGCTTAGATTGTAGCACGTCCATCTACTTAGGTACAAGGCAGAAGAAAGAAAGAAATAAATAAAATAAGATGCCCACAAACAGGCAAAGCATGTGGATATTTCCAAACAGCAGCAGCACGAGACAGGCACCCTGGCATTGTTTGTAGAGTGCTGGGTTGCAGGATGAACCACAGTAAGATCAGATCATTTCTTCCCTCAGCAAACAGGCTGCTTCACCAAACTTTATCTGCAGCTTTGTACAAAACATTTGGTACATATGGGACACAAGGTATCAACAAGGTACCCCACTGCTGGCTCAGCGTAACCTCAGGGCTCTCTGGGGTTTCCAGCCTGGTCATAAAAATTATTGTAATGGCTACAGCGGCATTATCTTTTTGTGAAAATACCACAGTGCAAGTGTGCAAGGAAGCTTTAAGCACAAAGAAACATCGCAGTAGCAGAGGAGCAGCACAAATGAGTGCATGTAGGCATGCACCACCAACCACATTTAGAAATAAGCTGTGATCTTTACCTCATCAACAGTTCTGTCATTCATGACATCCACTAAGCCTATCAGCAAGCTGCAAGGCAAAAAGCAAACATTTCAATGTATATTCAGGCATACAGCATAAACCACCAAAAGCCCACTCTCAAGTCTGTTCCAAAGAACAACTTCTCCACATGACCTGCGTACATGTGTGCAGGAACATACACTCCTGAAGCCTCCCCTTTGAAATATTTCCAAAACTAAAATAAACTTGAAGTAAATCTCAACTCTTGTAGTAACTATCATTTCTAATGGCTTTCCAGGATTCCCTGCAGGAGTGTAACCTTGTTCAACAGTAGTTGCACTAGGAACTAATTACGTGGTATCAATGTCTGGGCAAAGGGAATAACTTCCAACAGTATTAAATTTCCAGCATAAATAATTCAGGGATCCCACAGCAGAGGCTACTGGACCCTGATCAAAGGTCTTGCTAATTTACCTGCCCATAAAGTCATCTTTATCTGGATCTTCATCGTACAAATCCACTTCTAAGTCCTGACCAGGCACTTCATGCACAACAAACTGGAGGAGAAAGAGGTATTGATTAAAAAAAAAGCATTCACATATACATGTTCAGGCTCAGGCTGTGGACAAGAACATGACACTTGACAGCTGTCAAACATATCAAGGACATTCCTTGCTCTTTCTTATGGTTAAATGCATAACAAATACAATTGATTATAGGTGAAAATATTTCACATTCGCTTTGCTTGTTTTTGAGCTACAAGTTAAACCCCTCAAACTGGCATCCCTAATAAGCAGAGAGGAACCAATGCTAGAGCAGCCTGCAGCTGCACAGACTGATGCATTGATTGATATTTAAAGCAGTGCTTTGCACCTCCTCCAAAAACCCACACATGTAAATCAGATCAACCTGAATGACATTTCAAGTTTACAGTGTAAATTTGAACTTGGTTAAGGGACAGAAATGCCTCAACCAAGAAACAAGGAAGTCCACCTGCCCCAGTGCAGTCAGCTAAGAGAAGGTCCTGCAAGCACAGGGATGTAAATGGCTGTGTATCCTAAAGATGCAAAGATCAAAGGGTTCAGTACCTCAAATGTCTCATTCCAAATGGGATTAAGATCTCGAGAGACTGTCTTGCTTCGATACTGCACGGTGCCAACGCGGAGGAGAGCGTACGGATCAGACTTCCCCCTAATGGCACCAAGGAAATTGTCTTTCTGGACAAGGTTTTCAGCTTCTAACAGATGAACCCTTATTACTCCCTGGATAAAATAAGGTACAGAATCGGTCATGAAAATGCAATCTTTGGATAATTATAATATGCTGCCTCCTAAAACTGTTTATTTCAGGCAGCAAGGGTAGTCACCATGACAGTTCTGCAAAGATGTCGTTTGATGCAGTACATTTCCAATGACAGCTGTAATAAAACACTTTTTCCACCATTTACCTAGAGGGTAAAAAAAGCCCCCTTAAACAGATGCACAATTCAATCTAGATAACTGTGTAGGAAATATTATTCAATTTATTTTTAAATCAGAAACATACATATGCACACAGCATTACAGCCACAGTCAAATCAAGTGTAAAGATCAACTCCCACTGACTGAAGGAGGAACTAAGTACTCATTGGCAGGTTCTTATTTTACTGCACAGGAGCCATTCCACTTCAATTTAGAGGTGCAAGTTTGCAACAGGGAGTATGCCTTTGTCACTCATCTATATTTATCCTCATTACTAAGCGTATTAGGTATTTGATGGATGAAGGAGATTGAAGACCTGGATATGTTGAGCATTTAGGAGATTTGTTGGGTTTTTTTCTCATTTTTTTTTCTGTAACAAACAGATGTCATCCTCCAAGTTCCCTATTTACACCCTTTCACAGCATTAATAAAAATATTAAATAGCCTGACACTCATTGCTTATGTATTTATCCTCTCATTTGCATATACCACAGATCTGCAGTTACAGACTAAAGGTTTAATTGGTAAATGAGTTCAGAGTACAGACTCCTTATGCCATGTAGAGAGGGTAGGTACTGCCAGCATCCATGTTCCCCTCTCCCAAATTATAGGCTAACCAATAATGCTTTTACATTTCTGAAATACTACCTACTGAAAGCCCACAACTCAGGCTGAAAGAGTTCATGCAGCATCCAAAGACATTAAGCTTGGATGCATCCACATAGTGGCAACTGCACGCTCAGGCAGATAAACACTATGTCACTGAAAAAACAACTCACCTGGGGGACAGGGAACCTCAAGTGGGCGATATTCATGTTCTTTTTCAGAGGCACTGTGATCCTGTTGGGTAGAACCAGCCGTGCAGCAATGAAGTCTTGAATTAGCGAGTCTGACATTACACTGCAGGTGGGGGGAAAAAGGCAACCTCAATTTCTACCATCAGTCACAACTCAGAACAGAAAAACGAGGCACGATGAAAGACATGGGCATTGCAAAGTAAGTGATGTGGTCTATCTTCTCCCGAAGTATTGTCAAGCATTAGAACCGGCCATCCTGGGGAATGGTTGAGTCAACATCCCTGGAAGCATTTAAAAAACCTGTAAAAGTGCTTAGGCACACAGTTTAGAGATGGGCTTGGCAGTGTTAGGTTAATGGTTGGACTTGGTGATCTATAAAGGCCTTTTCCAAAGTTTACAATTCTATGAAAGAGCTGCAGAGTGGCCATTCAACTTCAACTTAGTGATGCAATTTTGCAATCACCCTGTTGCAGGGTGTGAATTTGGCTCATCTTTGTAAAAGAGGAATGGGAGCTTAGGCTGTGTGAAATCTTCATGCACACACCCAAACAGGTTAAACTCACGTGCCTTCTGGGTTTCCTTAGGAATGACACCAGAGGTGGACAAGGGGAGAAGGGAATCAGGAAGTTTCAGCAGTTCACAGGGGGCTCAAGGCCTCGAAGGAGTTTGTTTTTAGACTTAGAAATGGCCTCAGCACGCACTGCTGCCTACTCTTAGCCACGTGCTGAGACCTTTCCATAAAACTAAAGGAGAAGCCAGAGACATTAAAAAAAAAAATAAAAGCCAAGCTCATTTCTCGGACGTTCCAGAGGTTCTGGATCTTGGTAGATTTTGCACTAAGAAGGAAAATTTCGTTTGAAGTAACTGGACATCACACTGGCTCAGTTGAGGGTACTATCCTGGAGTCCAGGGAGTTTCCAGCTTAATTACAACTTGCAAATTTGTAGCTTTTCAGTTCAAATCTTTTTACAACTGCTCTTTTTGTATGGCAGGTACAAGAAGTACATGGCTGTCACAGATGTCCAGTACTCTCCAGGTGATTAATGAGAGGATTTCAACACACCACTAGGACCTGGCATGAGCAAAAGACAATATTGAGAGGAAAACCCAAGAGCACCAAGTATCCAAAAGACTCATCCTCTTGATAGATCTAGTGCTTGTAAGGGTAAGGCTGTGTAACAAAACTGTCCCAATTCACAGAGGAGGCTGGATTCACACATAAAGAACATAAGGAAAATCTTCTACTCCAAATGTTAAACCAGGAACCTTGGTCAGGCTCTCAGCTTTCCTGTAAAAAAAAACCCACAGGAATGTCACAGAATTGTCCCCTCTCTCGAGTCTCAGGGTACACCCAACTAAACACAGCTTGTATGTGAGGACAGACGACTGCATCCAGTTTCTTTGCTATCTTAAGTGAGCCAAATTCATTTGACAGGGAGGGCTCTTGTTCAACCTGTACTTCAGCCCACTCACGGTCACGCAAGTATTGCTCCCAGCTTTCATTGCACCGCTGAGGAACGAGCAAAGGTTTCTGTGTGCAAATCCCTGTGGGAGAACCAGGGAGTAAAAATTTAGGACACCAAATTTGCACTTAATTATATGAGAGGCTGTAGGCTGGAACACCTACATGCCTTCTCCCTGCAAGGATTAGAGAAACCAAGTTAGAAAAGAAGAGATTAATTCCTCTGATAAGCTCTCACACCAAACTTCAGGGCAAAAGGCCACTCAGGCCTCAAATTAAGAGAAAAAGAAAGCTTCCTCTCATTCAACATCAAAAGCCTTCAGAGGATCTTTAATGCATAAACTGGCACCTAAAGTAGCCAGACACTTCCTATGAGTGTGCAAACCATGAGCTGCAGGGGAGCAGAGAGGAACAGAAGCATCTGCATTTGCAGTGAAAGGGAGAGAGGCAATGGCTGTGTAACCCAATGTATTCTCCTCTCGTGTAACAGAATTTTCTCCTTACACCAAGGGACAAGGACAAAGTGAATCCCCAATCTGGTGAAACAGTTTGAAACTTACAGTACTGAAACCCACTAACACATTTTCATCCTTGCTGTGCAAGTTTTATGTATGTAATACTAACCTAAGAGGCACTGGAGAAGAGCTACACCTAAAAGGTGAGCAGATTACATGGAAAGAAAAGAATTTTTCTCCTTATAAATCTGGTGCATTTCTCTTTAGGATGGATTGTACTTGAGTTTGTCAGAGGGACTGCAACTTGGTGATACTTTGCCTTTTTACACTTTACTGTAAATAAAAATAAGCAGACTGCCAGTCTAAACCTACTTCATCTACCTTTGCAAATAACTGGCACATGGGAAACAGAAGGGCTTGTTTTTTAGTTTATAAGTAATTGTTGTTTGGAGGATTTACTATTTCCATCCTAAATGCAATGAAGCGATTGAAACAGTTTTGACAGAATGTAAAAAGGACTCTCCTCAGGTTTTGCCACAGCCAGATAGGATGGGATGAACATCAACACAACACCTTGCACACAATGCTCTCAACGACAGCTTTGATGGTTACTCAAGAACTACATCCCAACTTCCAGAAGTTTATTTTTCAAAGAAGGATAAAGTAAAGCAAAGTAGACACTCACTTAATCCCTGGGACATCCAGGAGGTTGCTCATGCCTGCCCAGTTGATTTCCAAATGCTACAAAAAGATCAGGGAAAAAATATTATATAGGTCTATTAAAATTTATTTCAAAAGAAATATAGAATTTAAAAGAGAAAGGCTTCTAGAACAAAGCCAGCTCTTTAAAGAAAGGAAAACCTGCACCACCAATTGACTGCATCTGTACATTAGAACCAACAGCTGGTATCAATTCCCTTATCTATTTTATCTGCCATCCTGAATTGAGGGTATCACTGGAACTTAACCTGGAAGCAGAAGGAAAGACAGCATTCGGCCCTTAGCAATGCCCACTGGCAGCTGCCCTGGGATTATGCAGGAAATTCAGCAATTCTAGTGAGACTCTGAAGTTGTTTTCTCATCCTTTCATTTAGGGGTTGGCCTATGCCCTGAGGCAGGGGGATTTACAAATACCACTGATTTCAGGAGTCTGTATTCCTATTTGTACAATAAACAAAAAGAGGTTTTTTTTCATGTGCTAAAACAATGCTGCTACATCTAAACAC
The DNA here is from genome assembly GCA_013398955.1 of Callaeas wilsoni. Classification (NCBI taxonomy): domain Eukaryota; kingdom Metazoa; phylum Chordata; class Aves; order Passeriformes; family Callaeidae; genus Callaeas; species Callaeas wilsoni. Next base: position 15,944 of record VWPU01014415.1, on the reverse strand, counting down.
AAAAACACCTCATTCAAGATCAAAAATGCATGACTTTCATGAACTCAAGCAGAGCATAAACCACAAGCGAAGCTGTGTGCTCTAAGTTAACTGGTTCTTACAAGACAAGAAGGTTTCTCATATTTTACTAAACCACAGTTCAGTACAAGGCACATGACCTTAAATAGGCAAGCTTTCAAAAGACAACCATGACTGAATGGTCTCCAAGATGACTGCACTTAAAATATATGAATGGGAAGATCCACTAGCCAGAAGCCTTGAAGCAAAGGCCTCAGAAACTGCGATGCCACCGTAAGAAAGTCCTCCCATTCTTAGAGTGAAATAACTGTTTAGGCACTACTACAGAAGTATGGAGTGAATTAAGTCACATCTTCCTGGAGTTCAAGAGGAGCACTGAACAACCAGGAATTTGTTATTTAAGGATCTGAACTGTGAGGTGTTCACAGTTATGTAGTTTGGGTTACCAGTGATGGACAGCTTATGTCACTCACTGAAATCTGTCCAAGCACTAAAGAACAAGAAGCAAGAAGCCTGAAGAGAGCAGCTCACAGCTGACTCACCGGTTTCTGCATAAAAAACAAGGTCACTGCTCCAACAAAAGGTGCATCGGTTAGGAGAGGTTCCAGGATCACCCGCAACGTCCCATACAACTGCAAACAGAACAGGAAAGCTCAGTGTTAAGGTACTCTCATGATGCAGCTTCAAAATTGTGAGATTTTCAGTGATGGAGATAATTTTAGAAATTCTACTTGAAGTAATTTTTACTTTGAATTTAATAACAAGAAACTTTTCCCCCCAGACCATTGCTATTGATATCAGGCAATGCTTTCTATGTTTGTGGAGTCTGTGTGCAATCCTGCCAAACAATGGAGCCCTTTGTTTACAAGCTTTCAACATTCTAAGAACAGGCTGTTGGTTTAATCTACACCAGTTTATGAACATCTTGGTTCTTCTGAAGTTCTCTACCAACACTCTGAGCTCCTCTGAACTCCTGTGGCAGACACTGGCCCACACATACTCAATGCTCCAGCACCAACCCTGTTTAAGAGTCACACTATGAAGCTTAAAAGTGGTATTTAAGTGCTTTCCATGGAAGGCATAATTTCCAAACAAAGAGATAAAGCCAGTCCTTCCCAGCCTGACAGCTGCTGGTTTCCCAGTTAAGTGTCATGACCTCCCCACTGAGAGGTGCTACCTCCTGCCCCACACAGCCTTGAAGAGACAACGTTAGCACTGCACGCACCTGTACGCCTTTCACGCCAAGATTAAATTTCGATATGTCCATGTGAATCTCACAGTCCCCAATGTAACTGAAAGAAAATTCTCATGTTATTCCACAGTTTGCAATGGTCCCATGAGAAATTTGGGGCTGTACAGAGTATAAATGAAATCAGTTTAAGGATTGACAACATGATCCCACAGGCAGAGATGGATTTTCAAGTGACTGAAAAGGAGAAGTTGAACAAAGGTCAGATCTTTCACAAGAGAAGCCTTGCAGTCAGCTGGGATATTGATGTACCTGTAAAACATTGAACCAACATCTGTATTTCCAGGTTACTTTTCCATTCTTAAGACTGGTGGTTGGCTGAAACAAGCTTGCTGCAAGAAGGGGACTAAGACGCACATTCAAAATTCAAGGTCTGAGCAATTGCCCTCTTTCTCTCTCCTCTGCCAAAAGCCTGACCCCACCCCACAACCTGGTGACCCAGCTCCCAAGCTGGTGCAGAGCCATCCCACCATTACTTACGGGGTTCCCACCTTGCCCACACCCAAAAAGCCCATAGATCACCCTTGCCCACAACCCAAAAAGCCACTTGAAGGACAAATTTATCACTAAAAATAACCTGGCTTCCTTGAGGCTGAATTCAAAGACAATGACTTAGATCAGATTTTGGTCAGTTGCCATGGAGAACATCAGGCTTTAAATAAAGCAAATGCTGAATGAGGTACTTTAATAAAAGTCTAAGGTGCTTTCCAAAGTACAAACATCACCTTATGTAGAAATCAATAGCCACTCCCCAGGGAGCAGAACCTCGGAGATCTGTTGATGCCTCTGGCAGAAAACAACTGAAGGGAGCTACCAAGTTCCCTTTCAGCCCTCTGAGAAATGGCTCTGGCTGCAGACACACAAACACCCTGCAGGTAAAGCAGGGTGTAAAGGTACTGCAGCACAGTGAATGTGCTGTGCTTGCTGCCTGCATGCATAACTTCACCCCATAATCAAAGGAGAAGGACAGGAGTTCTGCTCTGACCACATGTATATGGGCAAATAGTGCTGCAGTTGCCACAAATTCAAACCATAATTGACACACAGACAGATTCCCTCCCACCCCAAAAACACTTGCCAAGAATGTGCAAGCCTGTGGATTTGCCTCCATTTTTGCAAGCAAAGGTCTTTGTATATTTGTTTACAGATAGTCACCTAAGAGAATTTTAGGAGCTCATAACACATAGATTAAAGCCTTTAATGTTAGAGCATTCTTATTTTCTTATTTCCAACCTTAAAAACAATGCCAGAGTTAACACAATCCTTCTTAAAAGCTAGTGACATAATTAAACTTGTTTTATGTTTGTTTACTTCTACAATTTTGACATTATCTTACAGCTCATTACACTGGGTGCTAATAGAGCATTGTTACAATAAAATTCTAAACGAGAAGACAAAATTAGTTCCTTAATTTGCAGTAATTAATCCAAGAGGATTTAATTCGGGTTTTGCAAGTGTCTAACACAACAAGTAAGAGCTGTGGTGTTTCAATTTACAGCCTTTCTACCTTTCCACACAGGTAAAAACTCTTCCCGCTCAGTCCTAGATACCTCTTTTCTCCAGTAACACTTCAATACATGCAATCATGTTTTAGAATTTAGACGTCAGAGAAGTCTTATCAGAGCCTGAGCCTGTAATTATCCTTAAGCCTGCCTCACACAGTCATCAGCCCCCTGCCAGGGTGCTTGGTAGGAAGGATGCGCTCTTTGTTCATTAGTTTTATTCCTCATTTCCAGTCCCAGCTGCTTGTGCTTCCATCTGCTCCTCTGCTCAGCATAACCTTGCTGTGCTCTCTGCTGTCCTGCCCCAGAGCACACTCGAGCCAAACTCAAGCCTTGACATTTAAAAGGTTGAGGGCTGAGCTCCTCCATCCTACACAGGAGTGGGCTTTACCCACCTGTGGAGGGTGAAAGAATCACCTGTTTCTCTCCTACGTCACCCGTTGCACAGGGTGATGCAGAGATGCCTGTGCTGTGGATTAGAACCTTGCTCAAGTGCACGTATCTGTATCTCTTCTGCACTTGGGTGGAAAAGCTGGGCCCAGTGTTTCTGACACAAAGGCAATCCGCTGGCTGAAGGCAGCGATGCTACAAGAGCACATGCTGGCAAGTTTAACAAACCCGGGTGTCTGCACGTCCCTTTAGAAAAAGCCTGGGTGCTCCCCCCCCTGTAAAGTAACTGCCCATGGGCCCTATCTTCTCACGGCCCCCATGCTGAAATCCCCCTTTGGCCCAACCTTCTCAAGTGCTTTGTAACACAGACTATGCTTAGTCTGCCTTTGGTCTTGGGAGATGAGCACACGGAATTACACAAAGCAGAGAGATAAGAAAATGTAACCAGGCAACAGAGGGTATGAGAAAAGCCAGATCACCTCTGCCTTTCCCCTCTCCCTGTACAGTCAGGCTTCTGGGGACAGGTATCCCTTTCTGCTCAAGACTGACCAGTTTCCAAAATGCTTTCAATTTCTTCTAAGAGCCTACAAACTTAGTTATCCCAAACTCCACTAAAGCTCGAAGTATTATTGCACATTTCTTTTGACTTCTTTCATCAGACAGAGACTGTCTTTCCAGCTTTGAAAACTTGACAGGAAGTCAGAGATTCTCTTCTAAGAGTAAAACTGCAGTCAATGAATTTTTACACATGCCAGTTATTACACTATTCTTCTGTGACATCTCATGTACTGTAAATGCCACAGAAGATCATGCAAAAGAAAATTCAGAACATTTCCAATGAAAAGTGCTTGTGAATAGTAAATAATGTTAATGAAATAGGAAGAAACTGGATTGCAAGGTGTTTTTCAGGGAGGTAATACTTAAAAACTCTGATGATTATAGCCTATGATTATATGGCTGTGCAGCAGCTCAGGCAGCTGCAAAGTTAGTGGAAATGAAAGCAGCTGTAGGAAGTCAAGTGGCTGCACTTGAACAATTCCCATTTTGAAAAACGGAGTATATAGTCCTTTTGCATGGGGCAGTCAAGACTGTAATAAGACAGTGCTCTACATAACCATTCCCAATGCTCAGCCCTGTAAGCTGCTGTTAGCAGATTTATGTAAAGCAGCTTCTCAAGTTCTTTTGGTAACTCCATGCAGCACTAGATCTCCTGCATCCCTGACTCTGTTGATAACTACAGCCCATACAAATAAGGGACCTCTAAGTGCTATTTTTCACACTTCTCAAGCAAAAGATGCAATTTGTGATACCACAAATTTAACACAGAGGAAAGGAAGCTCCTCTTCTCATGGCACAGAACTGAACCACGGCATTCAGTGCTGCATCATGTTGGTGAGATGAGGAGCACAGGTGAAACAAAGCCCTTCATGGATCACATGTCTACGAGTGGCTAACGAAACTGCATAAATGGTTCCATAGAGACTACAAAGGAAGGGTAAGAATAAAAAGTTTTTTCTGCTCTTACCCTCTTCCTGTACTTTCTCCATGTCAAATCAAAGACCCTGGGCTTCAGCAACTAGTTGCCTCCTTGATAAAACTGGAGGAAAAAAATCTGTCATCTTGTACTATTGTGAGCCTGAAAGCAAGAAGCATTTACAGAGCAAGCCAAGATTTCTGGATGCAAGACACTGCCTAGCACAACAGGTAAGTCAGCACTGGAGCGGAGCAAAGCTGCTCCCAAGGCAGGACTGCAGAACACCAGGATAACAGCACCCTGTGTGAAGTGGCTGCTCAGCCTTCCCTGCTGCAGCTGCCCTGCTCAGTGCTGACCCAGCCAACAGATCTCACTCAGGTGGCTCATCCGTGAGGGAGCTCCCACAAAATTACAGCTGGTAAGCACCAAGGGAAAGAAACCATGTTTGTAACATGCAGACAGGTTAATCTTTTCATGTCCACTGCAACACAACTCTGCTTCACTGAAACCTAACCCAAGGGAGGAAGATCAGTCACTGCGGTGCCAGCACTGCACAGTGCACCCCACAGGCACCCACAGCACATCACTCTCCTCGCCAGGGCTGTGATGCCAGCACACAGCCCTGTAAACAGATCAGTCATTTAAACCGCACCAGAACAGTGACCAAGAGGTAGAGCGAAGGGCAGCCTCACACTGAGGCAACTCCATTTCCTCTAAGTAGCAGAAAAAACTGTTCTATTTGCAATCTAGAAAAAGGCAGCTAAATAATACCATTACTGATAGATTTACCTCTCCGTGCTCCTGAGAGCAACACACAATCTACTGCAGACACTGCAGGAGGCACAACACAGCTTAGTTGCAGACACTGATGTTAACATGTGAACACAAGTGAAGCTGAGGCCTTAACGCAGCCCTGGAGAAGAGACCCCCACCAGGGAGGAAAGGCAGACTGCATACTCCTGTGTGAATACAGAAAATACTGGGGTTATCAGATGACATCAGTTTGGGTTAGGTTATCATCAGCACGAGGAACAGAAGTGCTTGGCCAGTCTGGAGATGTTGATGGGTCTGCCAGAGGGACAGGAATGCAGAGGTGCGGGAATCCCTCTGCAGAGGATTGTTAAAATACAGTGAAAATAAGCATGTGGGAGAAGCAGTTTAGCAGAGAACAGCAGCAACCTTCTGCAATGCTTAAAAGGCATCAGATCTCTCAATCTCAACATGGAAAGCACAAATGATTTGCCAAAAGCCCTAACACTGACCCGGGTGTTACAAAGAGCACTTCACTGACAGCACTGAAACACCTGACTGAAAATCAAGCATGTGAATTTACAGGGAGCGATGATGCTCTGCCAGGGCTGGGGATGCTGCCATGCCATTGCCACATTAAGCAGCAGGCACAGTTCTGAGGAGCTCTGTGCTGCTGCCACGACAATCCGTAATTCCACAGCTTTTTCCTGGCGCTACTACGAAAAGCCATTTAAATTTGGCAGCTCAGTCAGCCACTAAACTTACAGAGCTACAGCAGCATGCAAGTGGTAACTCCCCCAGCAATTCCATTCTCCAGGGCTAAACCAGGAGAGAGTTTAGCTCTGCAATGACTCTGATGTTAACAAAACATACAAGCTCATTCGAAACAGCCTGGGAGGTATTAAATGTTTTATCTAATTTTGTTGTTGTTGTTAATAGAGCTAGAGGCAGTTTTCTGCTCAGAGAACAGCTGTAATCAACAAAGCAAATGTGTTGGATGGCACATAGAACAAATGGTGACTAAAACGAGAGGATTAATCTAGAGGAAGGAATCAACAAATAAATAGGGCAAGTAGTTCTGGAAGAACTGGAGAGGTTGGGCTAATGAGAAACCATAGTGGACAAGACAGACCAAGCACCTCCATACCTGAGCGCTTTCCTGAGAAGAGGAAACAGTGCAAAAACTTGGGTTCTCACTGCCAACAATGGCAAAGCCAAGAGACACATTCTTGTACCCATGGCAGCCGTGATGGGCCAGAGTAGGTAACACCTAGACTGTGCAGTTATTTCTGGCTTTGAGGCTGATGCACATTTCACTTCTGTAAGTACTGAGGACATCCAGCTGGGAGACAGATTATCTCATATCATTCTAGGCTCATCTTAGTGGACCATGTCCAGTCCAGCATGACACATACACAGGCAGTAAGTTAAGAACCATCAACATAATCAGTGATGCAACGTTACCAGATCTGCAGGTCCAGGGTAACTTGTCTTCTATCAATTTCTTTGGTGTAGGCTTTTATTCCATTGATTCTAGGGCACTGAAATAGGCAAACAAGATACAACAGTCAACATCCATCAAGCTAAGCACAAGTGAGAAGTCCTACTCACTTTGATCAATTTGAGAACAAAAGCATTCACTAAATACTTTGCAAAACTGCATGTAAAGTACGAGCATACCATGCTAGTTTGTTTTTTTTCTTTAAAGACAGACCAGCCTTGGCAGTCCTCAAACACAGGGCTGGTTGCAAGTAGCCCTAGGCCATCCTGCAAGCCTTAGAGAGCATTGAAAACTCCTGTTGCAAGGATACAAGAGAAATAAATATGGATATGGTCCTTTTTTTTCTCTATCTCCAGTCCCAGGATACTGACAGCAAGCGGGAAGAGATGTGTGTCTCTCCTGTATGATCCTTCCTTCACGGTGAAGATGCTCAAGTCAACATGAGGAGGGAGCAAAGCTATTACAGAGCTGAACATCTCACTCCCCTTGCACCTGATCTTTTCAGAAGAGGGTGAACCAAAAGCTTTACAAAAGACTCCCACTACCTTCTCGCCAAAGTGGATCTTGGTAAAGGTGCATGTTTTCAGATGTACACTCTTTGCTCTGATTTTTGGTTCGAGAACTTCTTTAAATGTTTTTTCCATGATTGTTCCGAAGTATGGCCAAGCCTGTACAAGGACCTAAAGAACGGCAAAAGCAGGAGCACACTGAAGATTCTTTGAGTAAGACACCTTTTGTTGAGAAACAGACACACCCATTACAGAACCCTGGCTATTAATATCTGTCCTTTTAAAAAAACAAGTCGATTTCGTGCACTTAAGTCATCCTTATGGAAGGATCTATCTCTGTTCCTCAGAACTGGAATTTGTTTCAGGAACTGGAGGGTGAGATTTCAGCACCATAGAGTCTATTAACTGCTTCTAACCACGGGAGCCAACAAAGCCCAGGGTTAAATTTCTAAAGTACAATAGTCCTTAATTACTCTAAAGTCACAAAGTTCCCTGGAGTTAGGTTTATTTAGAGAGGATTGAGATGAGCTTTTACATCAAAAAGAAAATTTGCTAAAAAAAGGTCAAAAAAGAGGATAGTCACTGGATGCTAATTTGCAAGTTCAGCTGTTTTGCTTTGAGAGGTTCACCACAGCTGCTGATGGGAGCATTTGCCTCAGTGCTCTCTGGGAACTTTCCTGGTAAGGGGAGATACCACTAGGTTTGCTAAAATAATAATAGCACACACACATGTGTCCATATATACACACAAACACGCGCTTTTTCGTCTGAGAACGAAGTGTTGTTGATTCTATCAAACTTGTATCAACCAGGCTCACATTGGCTCTCCACCCCAGTGGCAACCCCACACTTAAGTGATGCCATACTTCAGTACAGACACTGACACAACTGAGCTACACTGTCGAAATTTGATAACTTTCTCAGACTTGTCCCACACAGCTTGGATGAGAGGGATGCAGCTCAGAGCAGGTGGCCTCACCAACTGGAGTTCAGAGCTCCTCACCTTGTTCAGCCACTCCACTCGTTCAACATCAGGGAAGTGAACCTGGATGCAAAGAAAAATAAAGTGAGTGCCACGTGCCATCTGTTTGGGCACGCTGCAACACACACAAAAGATAGCATGGACTGTGGAACAAGTGTTAGAGCAAGCTGAGATCCCTCTGCCTTCATACATACATCCTTTATAATTTACTACCTCTTTGAAAAATTGTAAAATGCAAATAAGCCAGTAAAGAATAGTAAGAGGCAAAAGAACCCATGTGCACTGATGTATCAGTGTGCCTCTAGGCACATTTACATGATTAAAGCAAGTGTCACATCCTGTTCATGATGTAAAGCAGCATTAGATTTCTCATCCTTCTCTTTGTCATGCCTTGGGAAGCCACGAGAACCTACTTCCCTTTAAGATCATGAGCTGTGCAGGACCTGTTTCCTGTTCTCGTTCACCTCAACCAGGACACTACACTTTGGAAAACAAGAACCTGCTTGGGAAACTCAATTTATTGGTTGTGGCAGCATTTCTCCACTAATATCAACATGGTGCCAATGGCTTCAGGGAAAAGAAGCACTGTAAGAGTTCAAGCCTATTAACATACACTACTATGTGTAACAAACAGTCCAGTGTTTTCACCTCTCAGAGCTTTTTCAGATGTTAAGGACAAATTAAAATGAAATAGTCACTTATACATCATGTTCTCAAGTTAAACACACCAACTGCCAACAAGACGTGGATATGTCCATTACAAAATCCCTCCAGTTCCCTGAAGTGATGACTTGCTCAATCACCATCAGGACAACTGGGTATGAGACCACTCTCAAGTAACTGATCTCTCAGACCCCAGCAAGAAGCTGCTGAGTGAGGAGTTCCAATCACCTTACTACAATCACACATTAAAGTCTTATGGATGTGGTGTTTGCAGCTGGTACAAGCTGGTAGCAGCTTACTGCAGAAGGGAAGGACAGTCAGCAGCTTCTCAGAATAGACATTTGGGCCCTGCTCAGCTCTCCGAATACAAAGGGAACCTGACTATCATCTAGCCTGATAATAGTAATTGGGCAGGACAATACCTCCTCTTACAAGAGCTGTGAATTACACTCTTCAGGCAAAGGCTTGCTGTTCAATTCATCAGCTTTCAGAGAGGTGCTCAGAGATGTTTGGATGGAATGGACAGCAGCCTGTCTTTTAGTACAGCTTCATGTATGATTGAAGAGCCCATTTTCCTTGCTCAAATAATGCTTCAAATGATCTCATTAAAAAATCCAAAAATAATATTACCATATTCTTTATAAGAAATTTCTTTTGATGCTCTAAATAGCAACTTTTCCATTAAGACAATAGAAGTTCACTGAAATGTCAGCCTGCACAGGTCTATTTGCACGATAAAGCGAGAACTCAGCACCAGAAGGGACAATCAACACAGATAAACTGCTGCTGACATTTTACAGGGAGGTAGATTATGTGAATCAGGGGACCTCCACTTCGCCTGTCAGCCTTTCATCTTCCACTTAAAGGTCCTCCACCAGGGCACATAAATCCTGGGTTCCCAGCTCCGATGCAATTGCCAAGCACCAACACCCTGCAGCATTTGTGCCACAGCTCGGGATCACATGTAGGAAGGATAGAGCAGGGATGGAAGTAGCATGGCGAGCTTGTTCTTCGAAACACCTTACACACAGGAGAGGGATGTGACCCAAAAGGAAGGACAGGACAACAGTTAGGCTACCCCTTCCCAGTGAGAAAGTCACAACCCACATGTGCAGGGGAGAAATGTGGACCATCATAAACCATTAAAGTTGTCTGGGATTATTCACGAGAGGCAAGGCTCCTAGAGACTTGAAATAGCACAAAGGAGCATCAGAAAAGAGGCAAAAATCACAAGAATGAGGCTGTAGGTAGACCCATCTTAAGAAAAAGTAAAATTTAATTTATTTGCGCCACAGACACCCAAACTAGACAGCCCACAGCGAATGCCCAAAGCCACTGCAATGAATCACACTGCAGTGTCCCACCTCAGATGCTGTGATCGCAGATATTAGTGGTACATTTCCACCCCACCTGACATCCCCTCATTCAGGTGCCTGCGACCCAGCTCCAACCCAGGCCCTTGGTGCCTCAGTTTCCTCTGACAGACAGAAGCAATGGCACTGCTGGCGCTCAAAGACTGGGACCAAAGACCACCAGGGGCTCTTGGCTCTCTGCAAACAACTGGGTTTGCAGAGAACACCACAGAAACTGGCTGATTACATGTCTCTGGTGGAAACCAGCTCTCTGCCCTTTTTGAGAGGCCACCAAATTTCAGTGGGTTCCCAATACCAAAGTTCAGCTCCATTCAGTGATATGAACTCAATGAGCAGTTCTGCAGAGGAAACAGAGCTTGGTATCCAGGTGTTGCAACTGCATTATCCACTGTGTAGTAAGACATAAGCTCTGAGCAAATCCTTTCCTACCCACAGGGTATCCCCATAACACGCATGCTAGCTAGCATGTCACGTGGCTAGCTCAGCCCAGTGACACCACCAAGCTCTCTTCTTGACCCAATCATTTATTCCAAGAATTTAACATGTCCTAATATGTTTTGAGAATAAAACCATCTTCAGTTCCACTTTTGAACCATGTGCTCTGGATTTCAGACTCACTCCTGGCCCTTGTTACTGAAGAGAGCCCTGCCAGCAAGGTCTTGCCCCAAGTTTGTCATCAGTACAGCACAGGTAGGAGGAGTCCAAGACACTTCCTAAGGCCAGAACCAGACACCAAGAGCTGCCAAAGTTGATATTAACACAGAGCAAGATTTAATCCTGTAGCCTTGGGCAAGTCCTACTATCAGAATCAGTTTTACCCATCTACAGAAGCAGGCATACTTCTTGCCAAAGTTTAAGGAATGCAGCAAAAATTACTTAGCATTTGAAAAGAGCTTTGAAGATCAAAAACACTAGGTAAGGGGCAATTACTAGCAAGTAAAGAAAATGTGTAAATTCTGCATGACTCTACCTTGTCCTGGAGCAAGCCACACCAAGGATCACAGCAATAACAAACCCCATGTCTGACACAACAGCACCATCCTGTTCAAATACAACATAGCAATCTATCCATCAGGGTTTGGTTTGGTTTTCTGCTTGCTTGTTTGGTTGTTTTGGGTTTTGTTGGGGATTTTGGGGTTTTGTTTGTTTTTTTTTAAGGACAGGATTTTTAGCTATTCATACGGGAGGGAAAAAAAAGAAGTGCAAATAAGGCTTTTGCAACTTAAAAGGTAACGTTTTACAAGGACAGTTCTGTACCCAGTAGTATTCCTCCTGGTAAAAGGAGTTTAACATCAGGAAGAAACACAGCATACTTGGATTCTGTCACATGCAGCCAGGTAACCAGTGGCAAAAGCAACACAGAGCAGTCACCACAACCCCAGGAGCTGGAATGAAGGTGGAAGCCTGGCTACCTCTGCTCTGAGCACTGCCTGCCTGTATGGAATCATGCTAAAGGCTGCACAGGCTGAAGTCAGAAGGTCTCAACACTCCGAGACATGGATCTGACTGTGCTTGTCATGAGCAGATTTCCAGGCTGGTTTCCTGAGGAAGCACAGCCTGCCCACGTACACTGTCTAGCACAGGAATGCGTCTATTCCAAACTCACTGGCTGGTTTCAGCCAAGAAACTGGTGCTGCAAAACAGCCCTGCAAATTCCCCAAAACAGATGGTTGAGTAGATTAGGGAAACCCTCCCAGCATCCCCCCTAAAGGAAAGGCTGCACTCTGTACATCTCTTAACAACTGATACCAGGGCTGAGCAGAACCCGAGCCAATTTAAAGAAGCCACTTCTTAGAGAGAACAATTCTTAACCAACAGCACAATCAATGATTGTGTTTAACTCTTCACTGGATAGAATCCCCTCATTTTATTAGAGGCCACATGAAGAGACAAAGACTTATGAAACCCAAGACACTGCCATAATTTCACACCTTCAGAACCTTTCCTACAATTACAACACTGCAAATCCAAGCCATGTTCCTCCTGAATTGTATTCCTACTGCCACCTCTGTGTGACAGGAGAGAAGAACTCAGTGGACAGTTTTAGAGCTCCCAACTGAAGGTCCACAAACACTGAAAGGCAAAAATGAAAGATAAAAAAAGACAACACCACAGAGAATAAACTGAATAGACATCAGGTGAGAATCAGCCTCCAAGACAGGCACATGGAAGAAGTAGATCAAATAGAGGATGGGGATGGAAGGAAAATTAAAACTGAGGAGTTAAAAAGCATGAAGTACAAGCATAGTGTGGAAGCAAATACCCAACTGATGAAGAGCAAAAGTTACCAACACTGAAAAGGAAAGGAAGTGGCACTATAGATAAAACGAAAAGCACACTGTGTAGGCCCTTTGTCACTAGGTCCTACATCCCACCTTCCAGCAGTAAGTTCCAAGAATTCACAAGTCAGGAATCAGACCCCTGGAAAGAGTCCGACTCTACCATCACTATGAGCACATGCTGGGCAGTGGGAGACAGAAATGAGATACCCCTTAAACCTTCCCTTCTCCTGAAGGAGGCTGAACAGCCCCGGTGCTGCCAGACACCAGGGGCTCCAGCCCCTGACCACCTCGGTGGCCTCTGCTGCAGTCTCTCCATTTGCCCAGACTCTTCTGTGTGTGGGGCACAGAGCGCTTCCATCTGTGTGGGGCACAGAGTGCCCTCCCCGCTGTGTGGGGCACGGAACGCTCCCCTATGTGGGGAGGCACAGAGTGCTCTCCCCTGGGTGTGTGGGGCACAGAGTGCTCCCCTCTGTGTGTGGGGCACAGAGCGCTTCCATCTGTGTGGGGCACAGAGTGCCCTCCCCGCTGTGTGGGGCACGGAGCGCTCCCCGGTGTGTGGGGCACAGAGCGCTCCCCTCTGTGTGCGGGGCGCAGAGCGCTCTCCGGTGTGTGGGGCACAGAGCGCTCCCCTCTGTGTGCGGGGCGCAGAGCGCTCTCCGGTGTGTGGGGCACAGAGCACTCCCCGGTGTGTAGGGCACAGAGCGCTCCCCGGTGTGTGGGGCACAGAGTGCTCCCCTCTGTGTGTGGGGCACGGAGCGCTCCCCGGTGTGTGGGGCACGG
>VWPU01014413.1:0-36970 GCA_013398955.1 Callaeas wilsoni | reverse complement strand
CTCGCTGAGGCCCAGCCCCTCGGCGCAGCCCGGCTCGGCGGCGCCGGCCGCTCCCGCTCCCCCGGCCCGGGCTCTTTGTCGGCGCGTGCCGGCGGGGGTCGGCAGCGCCATGTCCTCCCCCAAGAATGGCTTCTACCGGCAGGAGATCACCAAGACCCTCTGGGAAGTGCGGGACCGCTACCGGGACCTGCAGCCGGTGGGGTCCGGCGCCTACGGAGCCGTGTGGTGAGCGGGGCGGCGGGAGGCAGCCCGGGACCGGGCGGCGGGGGCGGCGGCCTCTGTCTCTGTCCCGGCCGGGGGATGCTGCCGGGCCCGGCCCTCTGGAGTGTTCCTCCTTGCCAACTTTTCCCGGCTGTTGTCCGGACCCGGGCCGGCCCCGCCCGGTGCCGCCGGCCCCGCGGGGACGGAGGGGCGGCCCCGCTGCTCACCTGGCCACCCTGGGCCGGGCTGTTCCGCCGGGGGAGCGACCCACGCGTGTCCCGTCCCTGGCGCTAGCAGAGCCCGGAGCGCTGCCCCAGCCCTGCCCCGGGAGCACTGCCGCGGCTGCCGAGCCCGGCCCGCGGCACCCCGGAGCGGCAGCGTCCCCGAAGCCCGGGGTGTTTGTAGCCCTTGTTTTGGCTCTGCTTTGGTGGTGTGTTTGGGCGTTTTGTGGGATTTTTTGTCTTATGTTTGGTTCGGGGATTTTTTTCCCCCTCCCCAGATGTTCCTCTTTAAAGCTTTTGATAATTTTCTACATTTCATCACAGAGTCTGGCAGGCTTTTAAACGACTGAAATGAGATGGCTGCTGGCAGAAGTGGTCTTTGGGGAGGCTTTGAGGAGGCGGTCTCCCCCCATGGCACGGGGGGCTGCGGGCCGAGGGCCCAGCAGCGTGGGGCAGGATGCGGCCACTGCCCAGTGCTGGCCGGGTTTGCTGGGGTTTGCAGACTTGCTTCCGCCCTTGCTCACCAAACTCTTCCTTTTCCCTTAAAGCTCAGCCGTCGATGGAAGAAGCGGTACCAAAGTGGCCATTAAGAAATTGTACCGCCCGTTTCAGTCTGAACTCTTTGCCAAACGAGCTTACCGAGAGCTGCGTCTCCTGAAACACATGAAGCATGAAAACGTGAGTTGGGTTGTTAGCTCAAAACCACAGCTTAGGCACTCTAAATCAAAGAAAATATGTAGATTTGAACAAGGCAAATGTGTAGCTGAATGGAATTCTGGAATCTTTCAGCCTGCTTTCTGTCTGTCTGTCCTACAAACATCAGTTCACACAAACTAGAATATCCTGTGGGAAACACCACTTAATTTCCATATAGGAAAGATTGGGTGGAGAAGGTTAGGACCACAGTGCAATTTGCTCAGCGCTAGTGAGAGGGATCAGAAATTACAGTCTCCATCACTGTGTTCCTGTGAGTTGCAGGAGAATGCAGAGCACAGGTCTGTGGGTCTCAGGTGCCAGCATCTTCTTTTTTTTTACTCCCCTGAGCTTGCATGAAGATGCGCACATGTATGTCTTTGGAGAGGGGTTAGCTTTTTTCTCTTTTTTTAATCATTCATGAAGCACGTGAAAGTTTCGGGCTGATATTAATGGGAAACAGGAAAAGTCCACAAATGACTGAACAAATGGCTTTACTGTGAAGCAGAGAATAGGTTATAGAACTCTGCACATAATTCTCATGTAACATGAAAGAAGAACAGCTGTAGAAAGAAGTGTTGAAAGTATAATTGAGAGATAGATACATGGTCCCAATACCGCTTAATGGTTTAGGAAAAAAATAAAGAAGAAGTTTGTGCAAAAACAGTTTTCGTGGAGTCAAAGCCTGGATTCTGGGGTGGGCTTGGAGGATCACAGTAGTAGTTTTAAGTGCTGTTTGTGAAGAATGCATATGGGATTAAAAAACTGGTAGTTTGGAGGGAGTTGTTAAAATGATGCATAAGAACATTGTTTAAAATGTTAGTTGATGTGGAAGATTAGAGCATACCTCCATTCAGAGGGCCTTCACAAAAAGCTGAGAGATTGAAAGCAAGGATGAGAGAAATTGGTAAGAACAGTAACTAGTCATTGCCATTTAACATTATAATACTAATACTAATGTTGTGAGTACCAACTAGGTTCATTTGAGGAACAATTTGTGGGCTATCCTGACTGTCCAGAAGGAAAAAAAAGCTTTTTGTAGGCTTAAGAAACTGTCTGCTTGTAATATTTAATCTGAATCTTTCAGTCTGATTTCTTCAAAGTAACTGCCTCATAACCACTGCTGCATATGTTAAAGAGTTAATGTTTGCAGGAAACTTCTGTGTATGTGCTTTAATACTCTCAGCGTTTTCTTTACTGAACATTTGGGAGCAGAGCAGCCCATGCAGTTGCCAAGCTCCTAACTGTGTCCAGAATTTTGAGATTATTTTTCTTCCATTTCCCAGAATAATCTGTTTGGTAGCATTTTCCACTCTTATGCAGTGTATGCCCTTTGGAATAACACTCTAGAACTCCCCTGTGGACTCAAGTGGTAATTAAAAAGTCCAGAAGAAAATGCTCACTGGGGAACATGATCACAATCTGCGTAAGTTACAAATCAATATATATGAAGGAAGGGAATGATTTACAATCTTAGGAAACAGTTTGGGCCACAGAAAGAAGAAGTACATATACTAAGGACATATTAGTACATATACTAATAGGACATACATAGTACATATACTAAGGAAAAGTTTTAACATGAATTACAGTGTCTACTCATTAGAGAACAAAGACTGAATAAATGATCCTGCAGGTATTGGAGGCAGAAACTGACTGTTCCACCCATCTGTGATGAGACTGACATGGCAGTACAGCCATCAAGACAATTCCTATCTGCCATCCCAGCCTCGCTCCCTTTTGTCAGTCATGTTGCCCATGGGTGAATTAGGAGTAGCAGCAATGCCTTTTAGGGTTTTCATTTCCTGGACTGTTCTCAAGGGTACTCATTTAGCTGCTCCACGCATCCAAAATTAAGCCAGAATGGCAGTATTGCTCCTCATCATGATTTTCAGCCCAACCCCTTTGACCCACGACCATTCTGTCAGAGAGCTTCTTTTTGCATGTTTCATAGAAACATAGAACCACAGAATGGCTTGCGTTGAAACGGATGTGAAAGATCATCTAGTTCCAACCCTTTGCTGTGCGCAGGGATACCTTTCACTAAACCAGGTTGCTCAGAACCCCATCCAACCTGACCTTGAACCTTTCCAGGGATGGGGCATCCACAAGTTCTTTGGGCGCCCGGTTCCGGTGTCTCACCACCCTCACAGGAAAGACTTTCATCTGTTTATTTGATAGTTAAAATTGCATCCAAGTCATTCTTCCTACCTGTTTTTATTTCAGAATTACTTCTGTAACCACAAGGAATTTGATATTGGCTTTTATGGAAAGTGTGATGTTTTTTTGTTTCACTATGATTACCTCTCAATGGATCATGTCCGCCCCTCGTAGCTTTCAGAGAATTTTTGTGTTAAGCATGCAGCAATGCATTATCACAGTTTATTTAACCTTATGCTGTATTCCGGATGATGGAAGAAATTGTAATGGTCTGACACATTGTGTTAAAAATAGCAGCTCTGATCCTCCATTAAGATAGCAGAAGATAACATTAAACCCGTGTCTCAGTGATATAATTCATCAGCATGTCAGTGAAGAAAAATGGAGGAAAACTACTGCTTAATATCCTGTATGACCTCCATTATATCCCCTTTGAGGAATATGCTCATCTTTTTTATGTAGAAGGATTGTAAGATGACCAGAAGTCCTGTAAATGCAAATATAGAAATAATTCTACTGAATTTTATTAGAATTGTATTTTACTTTGTAGGGAAGCTAACTCACAGGTCAATTTGCTTCTGTTTAGGCATTTTCAGGAGGAGGTGACTCGTTACTGGCATACCTTCTTTCATTAGACCTTTGCTCTCCATAAAGGCTCTCAAGTAAATGTAGTGAGGCATATTTCTATGTATACCATGAAGTGAGGAATGTTTCTATATAAACCATGCAGACTTGATCACATGGGACTTCTCATCAACCCTTTGCAAACAAATCCAAAGGAGTGTGAGGACCAAGGGACAGAGGCTGTGTGTGAAGAGGATGAGACCTGGCTGTTAAGAGATAAATCAATCTTTAATGGCAGGGGTATGCTTTTCTTTTTTTATTTTTTTGGTAGGCCTTTTAATTTGAGAGGACCCGGGATGTATCCCAAACTTCATAAGCTGCTTCTACGACCAAAGCAGCAGTCTAACCCAGATCAATTCCTAAGACATTGCCAAAAAGAAAAGTTTGTTTCCTGTGGGATAAGATGCTGGATCACTCTGTAGCAGCATAAATAGCTGGCACATGAGAGGGCATGGTATGGAAATGAGGAATAAACACAGCTAAGGCAGAATGAAGAAAGCACTGCTTGGGGTTGTTTTTGTACTTCATTTAATCATGCTAGTTTGTAGTATTCATCCCACTACAGCCTTAGCAGCTCTTGATTATTTCTTTCACATCTGCTGAATCTTGTACAGAGGAACAGTCTTTTTACCTTTAGGAAATATTTTCCAGTAGAGCTGCTTCTGTTCTGTGTTTCTGTCCATTTTGTGTTCATTTGAAATGGGGACCTTTAAAACTTACCTATTATGACTCTGGCTTAAAACCAAAAGCAGTGAGGATATGGCCAGCATGCTAACTTTAGTTAGCTAACTTTAGTTAGCTAAAGCTAACTGGCTTTAGCTCTCAAACATTTGCATAGCTCTGCATTTGTGTATTCTTCTGCAGTTAATGGAGATGTCTGTGTATGCAGAGCGAAACCCAGACAAGTAAGTGGAGGTGCAGAACCTTTAGTTTCTTTTGGCAAGTAACTTGAATTTTCTTATACATTTGGACTGTAAGTGATACCTTGATACCCACTTTTGTTGAAACAACTGCACAGTTGTTTGCCGTAGTCCAGCCCTGGTGCTCTCCTCACCTCCAGTTTGTTAAGAGAAGTTTTCAAGCAGGAGTGCAGAATAGCTGGCAAGAGGAGATGGCACTGGAGAGAGGAAGAGAAGAGCAATGGCTCATGCTGGTGGCTTGTGTCAGAACAGAGTGTGGATTTTATCAAAGTGTGGTGTGTGAACATATGTATATACCTATGTGTGCATGTAGGCACTCACGGGAGTTCTGACGCAGTTCTACCAATTAAATTCCGAATGTGTTTCTGGTGTAAAATTTCTGACAAATGCCCATTAAACATTTCTTGGGTCAGTTAATATTCTACAGATGTTTTCCCTTCCTGGAAACTCTGTATGTAAGAGGCCACTGCAGTATTTGTTTAAAGGTACTCTATATTATGCTCTTATTCATTGCTCAGAGTGGAAATTATTCTCTGGTGTATTCCCACATCTGAAGACCAGTGTGTGTTTTGCATTATGAGAAGCATGTAGCTTTTTTTTTCCGCTTTGGAAGGAATTCGATATCCAACAGACACCAAATTATCTGTCTCTCTACAGTTACATTTTCGAGGATGATACACTTTTAGGTTGGCTGCTTTTTAATTCCGTTTTCTTTTTTATTTTGAAAAAATGTTGAGCTTTTTATTTTCACCTACACAGTGTCAACCAGGGGAGGAATTAGTTCCAGAGAAAATAATGGGTCATGCTATGTTCTTGCATGAGAAAAATCTTTGATCTGTCACCTTTTGCAGTTCGTCTAGCCCGACATGAACAGTGGAAAGCAACAGCATCTGCAGTGTACAAAATCTGACCAACAAGGGAGTTGTAGATGAGTGATGCCTTAATGGATGAGAGCGTGCTCACTGTGTTAGGCTTCCTGCAGCAAGTCCTGCAGGACTGCATCAGCTAAAAATTCACATTCTTTGGGTACATATATGCCAGTAAAGTGCAGTTCAGGAATCCTGTCTGGAAATGGCACATCTCCTTATTGGTCTTTATGAAAGCAAAAACACAGTTATAACTGGACAGTTTATTGCTGTCAAAAATTTGTAAGGGAGAAACACTCTTATCTGCTTTTCTGCTGACTGAAAGCTTAGCACATGTAGGGAGCTAACAGGACACTGGATTTTTATTTTGGTACTCAAAAGTCAGTAAATCAGCATAGGGGTATCTGTTGTCATTTCTGCTTATTTTCCTGACTTGACTAATAGATGCTTTATTTAGGCTGGACTTCATCTGGTACCCGTTTATTCACACCCAGCCTTGGGTACTGATAAAGCAGACTGATGAGCTTATTCCATGAAATGAAAATAAGAAAAACAGCACTGAAACCCAAACTTTCTCTTTTGGTTGCCATCCAATCTAGAGATGAATACGAGTCTGTCTGCAGGATTTTAATCTGTCCATTGTTACATATGAATCCTCTGAAGGAAGAGTGTGCTGATGCTCATGGGTATGGCTTGTGAGTGCCAGTGTGCTGACTGGCAGGAGAAAAGAAAAGGAGGTCTTGCAGGCATCCCTCATCTCTGTGAGGAAGAAACGTGACTGTGGTAGAAGCCTTGGGATGAATAGTTGCAATTTTGAAAAGATTGAGAGTTCTGAGTGTAATAAAAGGATGCAGGTGCCCATGATACAGAACAGCACAGGAACATGAAGTTAATCCTGCAGAAAATTTAATGCGACATAATATGTAGTTCAGCAAGGCTCTCTCTTAAGAAATGTACTTGCATGTTTAGCCTGAGTGCTAAAGCCACTCAACTTCACTGTGTTTTCATGCATAACATCTGCAAGAGAAAGCAGCACTTACTGTATGAGAGACATAACCTACATTAGTTATTAATTTATACTAGATTCAGGTCTTTTCTTGAGGTACTGCTGCTTACATGAGACACTGTCTTTTACAGAAATGTGATGGGTCAGTCCTTGAATAGAAGTAATCCAATACATCAAAGTACAGGGAAGGGCAGAGATAAGGAGCTATTCACCATTGTTGGACCAACAACATCTCTGCTGTTGGAACAGTGTTTGGAAAAAGAGGCAGCTGAGAAGGGAAGGGCAGAAACCACCGTACCAACATGAATCTATTATTTATTTGTTAACAATAGTAAAGTTGGTGAGTGTGGTCAGAGGACACACACAGTAGGGTTAAGAAAGGCTGAAGATGCTGCTACCCACCCTCCACTGGCTTCAAAGTAAATATATTGGGTGAAAGCATTCCTATGGAAAACAAGTTAGACCAGTAGATGGGTAGTTTTGTGGGTTTGCACTTCAGGAAGATGGAGTATCTCTCTTACAAAGACAGGCTGGGAGGGTTGGAGTTGTTCTGCCTGGAGAAGAGAAGGCTATGGAGGGACCTTAGAGCAGGCTTCCAGTACACAAAGAGAGCTACAAGAGGGCTGGAGAGGAACTTTTTACAAACACATGTAGTGACAGGACAAGAGACAGTAGTTTAAACTGAAAGAGAGTAGATTTAGATTGGACGTAAGGAAGAAATTCTTTACCGTGACAGTCATGAGGCACTGGCACAGGTTTTTCAGAGAAGTTGTGGATGCTTCATCCCTGGAAGTGTCCAAGGCTGGGTTGGATGGGGATTTGGCCAGCCTGGTCTAGTGAAAAATTCCCCTGCCCATGGTAGGGGATTAGAACTACATGAGTTTAAAGGTCCCTTCCAACCCAAACCAATCAGTAGCTCGATGCGAGTGACACAGTACTACACTCTGTCCTTGAGATAAAAGCTGTTAAAGTAGTTCAGTGCAGGCTGAAGGAATCCAGGTTATTTTTCAGTCAAATGTACAGTAGATACATTCTTTCTGGGCTTTATTTGAGAAATTGCCTCTTGGCAGAGTTAATAGGGCTAAAAATAAGACCATGAAAAGGCAGCACTGCTGCTGATTTCCACAGATGCTTTTCATTGCCATTGCAATACTGGGTTCATTCCTCAGCTGGGCTTCCACCTCTGATAGTGTCAGTAATTGTGCTGATTAACACCAAAAATATATTTATAGAAGGTTTCACAGATATCTCTGTTACATTTCATATAGGCAACACTATGAAAAATAAATTATTATTGTGATTGTTTATGGTGGCTTATTTTTGTGCTGGAACATCATAAAGTTCTTTACAAATACTGTCTTTAATTGAGACCTTTTCGAACAGAAACAGGATTTTCCATCATATTATAAAAGAGGGAGTTGAATACATGTTGTCCCGTTCTTTCCCTTTTCCTGAACAAGTAGCTGGAGTTGTATCTTCCTCAGAGGATTTATTTTATCCCATACTTCCTTGTGTTTAATATAGCTGCGAAAATCTGTGGCCTAAATGGAAATATAGATGACTCTGCTCCAGTACAGGAAAATAATCCCAAACCCCAACTATTAAATAAAGATCACTGAGGAAAAGGAAATTGGCCCTTCACTTTTATTTTAAAATTGACTAAGTATTAGTATGTCTTACCATTTTGGACACTAAGATAGATTTCATGATTTTTAGAAAACCTGTTTTGTAAAGCAAGAGAAGAAGTATTGTGAAATCCTTGGCATATTTTAAAAGTTTTGTAGTTCATTATTTAAAATTCCCTTTTTTGGAAGCCGAGCATTGGTCTTGGTGGCTTCATTCACTGTAGAGGATTTACAGCAATGATGAGTTTGTCTCCATAAGTTTGCGATAATGTACATCAGGCAGCATTAAGTACCAGGAGCTCTGTTTACTTGAATACATATGCATTAGAATGTTAGTGAACTTCATTAGTGTGTTTTGGGGCTGGTATGTTCTGTATGGAAACGTGTTCTTCGTGCTCCTTTGTTTCACAGGGGATGCCTGATAATGCCTTGGTGCACAGATGGATGTGACAGAGCAGCCACATTATTTCATCCTCGTCTGTGTCCCTTCTTTTCATTGTGGTGTCCCAGTGTCTTTCACTGCTACATTCAGATGTGATGGGGTTTATTTTCTTATGGTTCTTGCTTAGGTGTATGAGGGCATGGAAATACCTGCTGAAGGAGAACAAGCAAGACTTCTGAGAAAGTGGGGCTTTATAAGGAAAGATGCATATTGAATAAGATTACTGCTAAAATGTTAACCTCCTTCTTTGTATATGTAGATCTGAGGAGAGCACACAACTTTTCTGGCTGTGTAAGCTCTGTGTGTGTGTTTGTGTACACACGCTGCCTTGGGAAATGCCAGTAGAGCTGCATTATGCTCCAGTGGTGTAATAGCCATCTTTGTAATCCTGTCCTCCTCCTTTCTCTCACTACTTCCACTGAGAAAAGGAAAACCTTATGTAAAACTGTCGTAAAAAAGAAAATTCTTACTGTAATGTTAGCACTAGAGGTATTTCTTCAGATAATAACCACATCCTTGGTTGGTTTAATTACTGTTTTATGGTAGTTATTCTTCTTCAATTAAGTTCATATAACAGTCCCAGGTAAATATTATTAGTGACTTTTTTTTCAAAGGTATATGTGGCTACAGAGAATGGGAGTTGTAATTTTCTGCCTTCATCTTTATTAGGTTTTCTATCTTCTTCATCATTATGACATTTTGATAATATCCAGGCTAACTGTAATCGTTTGCCCTTGATGTGGAAAGACTAAAAATATGTGCAATAAGGATGTCATCACAGCTGGGGATTTAAAGCTTTAAATAAAGGAAGTTGTCCTTTTCTTGCATTTCCCCCCTCCATTTGTGCTCATGCTTCCCTTTATTTTCGCTTTTTTTTAAAAGGTATCTGATTTGGGTGACAGTTCTTGATATATGATCTGATGTCTGTATGGCCACAAAGGGTTGAACAAGGTTATAAAGGTTATTAGTATTTTGGCTTGTTTTCTAGCAAAGCCCTGCACAGCCCCGTGTTGCTAATAACAGCAGAGTTGTGGGTTCAGTCCCTGTACAGGCCACTCACTTAAGAGTTGTACTTGATGATCCTTGTGGGTCCCTTCCAGCTCAGAATATTTTGTGATTCTGTGACATAGCAGCCTGCATCTGGGAAACACCATGAGCACTCTGAGGCTTGGGAGTCTTCCTCTGAACAGATAGAAATGGTCATGAATTAGGAGCAGAGGTAGAAGAGAAACAGCTCTAAAAGCCTGTGTTATTTAGGCACTACCTGGATGAAGCAGCATCTAAACTAAAATCTGGCTTTAGGTAATTCCAGCTACTTCTTTTTGAGCATTGAGTTCTGTATAGTTAATTTTCTAGTGTTTAATGGGCTTGAAAGAAGCATTGGTATTTAGTGTAATGCACCCCGTCAGTTTGTATGCTTCTTCCGAAAACCATACTAATACGAAAAGCTGTGGTGGAAAATCCATTTTACTAGATTGTTATTTCTCTGTTCAGTGATAGAATGCTTTTGTTTAACAAAGAAAAGCTCTTTGGAAAACTTAAGGTATAAGTCCTGGTGAATCATATAAATCATATTCTTGCTAATTTTTTCCTCAATAAAAACAGTTTAGTTTCTTCTTTGTACTTCCACTAAGCTATTGTAGTCTATGTACCTAAATTACTCTGTTACTGAAATTAGAAGATGTTTAAAGTGTACATCATTGATAAGCAGCAGGCCCAGCTAGGTGGAGAGCACTTAAAAGTGCTTCATTTTATAGACTGATTTTTCTGGTTTATTTTCAACACTTCAGTAGTTAAATAAACAGTGATAAAATACTGTCTCCTCTTACATAAAATGGTTAGCCTCTGAACTTTTAGTTCCAGTAGATACATGTTATATTTTTTATCACAGGGTAAAGCTGCCATCTTAGTTACAAAATCTAACACATAACAAATCCTAGCACTACTTTAGGTATTCTTTCTGCCATGTTTATGCCTGTAGCTAATGTCTCACTATGAAAATGTTTTGGATTATAGGTTTTCACTTATTAGGTTATTTAGGTTTTATTGTATCAAATCAGTCATTAATTTTTTTTTTTTTTTTAGGTCATTGGAATTTTGGATGTGTTCACACCAGATATAACACTGGAGAAGTTTAATGACTTGTAAGTTCCAAGTTGTTTGTGTTTCGGAGCAGAACATTTTTGCTTGTGCAGGAGGAAAGGTTGCTGCTTTTTAAATAGAGAATTTCAAAATTGTTGCTTCACAGACTTTTTTTTCTGAGTTTCATCTTAATATAACTCTTACATGCAACTTTGATGGGCTGGGGTGTTCAGACTGCCATTAGAACCAGTTTCCTGTCTTACAAGGTGTGTACTTCTTTCAGCCCTTAGTAAATGGCAGTTTGGTGAATTCCCTAATCCACCTTACAAGTATTGATTTCTTACCCTAAAGCCCAGGTTGCTCAAATGGTAGGACAATTCTTAACCAAATCAGGTAGGCTGAAAGTTATCCCTACTATGTGGCACATCTCAGTGGGATCCATCCTAATTCAAGGATCAATTAAAAAACACTCATGCTGATTAATTTTTTTAGTGTTTATCTGCATTGTGGTCTGTTGTGCCTCATAACTGTTTTCCCAGTCAGTAGTCCAAACAGCACCTGATACAGGTTGTTTCTACCACATCTCCCTGACCTTTTGGTGGCATCTCAGACACAAGATGTTTAGCATGTCTGCTGTTTTATTTGTTTACTACTACAATTCTTGTGAATTAGAGTTGCTAGAGAAACAGTGCTCAGAAATCCTTTTGGGCATAATGTAGGTTTCCTGTGTTGGTAGAACTGTTCTGGATTTCATCTAGTGGAGCTATGTTTCCTAAACAACCTTGTGTTTTTATATGTTAACAAAGAAAGCTATCTGACAGAAAAGTGTAGAAAATGAAGTACAGAAAACATGGAGCATGTGTTCATCTTGATTGTTGAGCCAAAAGGAACATTGTCCATATTGTCTATTGTGCTAGCATTTTATACAGCATATGTAATAGAATGCACATGTATGTGATGAGCACTGAAGCACTGTGTTTTAAGTGAGACCCTAAAAGCATCCTCCAGATTTTGCTAGTTCAATGAGGTGGTTGTGACTGTAAGATATGCTGCCCTGCATGAATGTCTTAGTTTTCTGTGTAGCTGTCTTTGAAGTTTCATGAGGCTTTTGGTTAGTTTCTTTCTAAGCTAATTCTGATAACTAGCAAATTTCCATAATCAGTGACAGAACTGGGCAATACCTCTTTAAGACAATCAGATAAAAACAGATAGGCTTGGAGGGTAGGAGGATGATGAAGGAATTGTTTGGTAAACTGAATGATCTATAATTTAATGTAGTAATTGAACTATAACATACAATTATCTTTAAATTTACATGAAAAAGTTAATCAAGTTAATCTGTTTGGCTTTCTTTCCTTTTTTTTTGTTTGGTTTGGTTTGTTTGAAGCTACCTGGTCATGCCATTTATGGGAACAGACTTGAGTAAGATCATGAAGCATGAGAAATTAACTGAAGATCGAATCCAGTTCCTGGTATATCAGATGTTGAAAGGCTTAAAGGTTTGCCAGTTCTACTACTATCTTGATTTCACAGTCTTTTTTCCTAGTCAACTGTTAATGGAGAACTATAAGTACTTAAAATTTAATAGCAGGATACAATTTCTCTCACCTAGAATAGTAAAAAATATGTATTAAATCTAAACCATTATATTAATTTGTTATATAATGTATATTTTTACAGCTAAAAAATCCTGGCTCTCTCAGTTTCTCATCTTACATTAGATTCTCCAGTCCCATAATCATCATCATTAAGCTTCACTGGCTTTGCTTCAGTGTCTCTCTTTAACTGGGAAGCCCATAGCTGAGCACAGCACTCGGGGTGTGTCTCACCAGAGCTGAGAAAAGATCACCTCCTTCAAGTTGCTGGCAATCCTCTGCCTAACGTGTGAGGCGTTTGGTTGGCTTTGGTGCAAGGGCACAGGTTCTTTTCTGCCAAGCTGGTCAATCTCCAGCCTTGTCTGGCGCACTGATCACAACCCTTTCATCAAGGCAGTTCAGTCAACTTTGATCCAAGCAGTTTAGTCACTGTCCATTAATCTAACTCCTACTTCCACTGTCTCTCAGGGTGTTTTGAGAGAGTTTCAAAAGCCTTGCTAGAGTCAAGGTAAACAACACTGTCTGCCCTCCTGTCATCCACCAATCCAGTTGTCTTATCTTAGAAGACTAACGGGCTATCAGGTATGATTTTCTTCTGTAAATCCATGTTGACTACTGCCAATCAGTTCTTTGTCCTTGTGGTGTTTGGAAATGGTTTCCAGAATTACTTGCTTATCACATTCTCAGAGAGTGAGGTGCGGCTGACTGGCCTTCCTTGACCCTCTTCTTCCTTACCCTTTTGAAGACATGAGCAATATTTGCTTTCTTGTCATCATAAGGAACATCTCACGATCACCATGACCTTTCACGCACTATTAAGTAGCCTCACGATGACATTGGCCAACTTCCCTTAGAATTCATGAGTGCATCCCATCAGGGTGTCTGTTTAAATGTTAAATTTGTGTTTGTTCATATGTTCCTGATTTGATCCTACTCCACTGAGGGTTAAGTCTTCCTTGCTCCAGACTTTTCCAGCAGTTTCAGGGACCTATGATATGGCAAATATTACCAGTAAAGATGGATGAAAAGAAGGCATTGAGTACCTTGGCTTTTTCATTCCCATGGTGCAGTTGCCTGTGTTTTCCCTAGTTTTGCTTTTGCTCCAGGTTTGCATGTAGAAGCCTTTCATGCTGACCTTTCTGTCTCTTACCATGTTGAGTACAAGAGGGCTTTGCCTTTCCAAATTCCATCTCTGCACACTTGGGCAGTATCTCCACATTCCTACAGGGTGACCTGACTCTGCTTCCATCTCCTGTATGCTTTTTTGTGTTTCGGTTTCCCTAGGAGTCCTTGCCTCCTACCACCTTTGCTTGATCTTGACTTCTAGTGTCTGTTTTTATTATGTGCTGATGTTTTACACTGTGAAATTAAGAAAGGATTCATAAAAGACTATAATGGACCATGCAGATTTGTCTAGTTTCGAACTGTGTAGGAAAGCTTTATCTTGTAGCTCTTCCAGTAAGTCTTGGGAAGAATAATGATTTCAATGTATCATTTTCTTAAATAAAAGGTATAACCATGTGTAAGTTAGTTGTTGGTCTTGTTCATGATTTTCGTTTTCTTTTCAGATAGTAAGCCTGATTGTTAATCCTCCATTCTTTCTCAGAAATAACGTTTATATACATCTCTGTTTTATCTCTTAGATATTGTACTTCTGTGGACTGCAGAGCTTACAGCTATAGCAAAACAACATAATCTTGATTTTTACTGACTCTCACAAGAATGATTCTAAATGTATTAGCTATCATATTGATGCCTTAGGATTTTAGCCTTTATGTTTTTCACATATTTGTATTCCTGTAATTCTCTAGTATGGAATTCTAAACTCCATGTAGAGTGTTAGCTACTGCTTTCCCATTTTAGTTAGACACAAAAATTCCTCTCTAGGCCCGGGAATCAAGGACACCTTACTGTCTCAGGCACCAAGAAATGTAAACAAAAATGAGCTGGAGGAGGAGCAAACTTGGGGTAAATTACTTCATTACTTAAAGCGGTAGTTGGAAGATTAACCCCCAGTATGCAAATGGACCAAACTCACAGAGGTGTGAAAACCCATGATCCATCGTCCATTTTTGGGTATAGCCCCTGGGTGGGCTTTGTCTGCCCTATTGAAGGCCCTTCAATAAATACAACCGCTTTTTATTCCCTTAATTTTGTCTAGCCTCTGTTTTAGGTAGCCCATCAAGGCATCAATATATTTTGTATGTTTTAATTCCTCATCTTTGCTAAATACTGTTTATTATTGCTACTCCTTTTTTCTACTGTTCGGCTTTTAAAAATTGGGCTGCGTATATTGAAGTTCATGGTCTTACAACACAAAAAGAAGATATTCCTTAAGCTCCCTGTTTTTTATCTATGACCTGTATTAATGTGATGTGAAAATGATTCTTGGTCTAGATTAGTACTACAGTTCTTAAATTACTGTGTTTACCTTTTGAGTATACACAGCTGTTGATCATAAAAAGGCTACTACTTCCTTACTATTTTTTTCTTTTGGTGACACAATTCCAAGAGAAGAAAAACCTTGACCAAGGTCGGCAGGCTTTATCCAGGTTCTCCTGCAGTGATGACAGTTTAATTCCCTTTGCTGCTCTGGAGACACATGGTGTAAGGAGGCTGTGGAATGGCACTGTCTTAAATTGAATGTCATTCCTTGGCTGCTGCTGGCACTGTACAGTTTTGGTTTTACGGTCCTGTGCCTGCAACACACAATGTATGGGCAGAATCTCCTCTGTGCTTGTACAGATAAGTGAAGTCAGTGTAAGGATGTGCTTGTGCAGTGGAAATACAGACCTGATTTTGATACAGGAATGTCTGGCACATCCATCAGGATGCAGATTCATCCAGATCTATACTTGCACTGCCAAATACTATTAAAAAATAATTAATATAGCAGGACAGCATGCTGTGCCTGGACAAGAACATCGGGAACAGCATAACCACGATTCTGTTGTCTCTCAGCACTTAACAGATACAGAAGGGCAAATAAATTGTTTTACTCCCATCACAAAACGTAATAAACATACTTTTTTGTTGAGTCCTGCATTATTGATTTCTCTTTGGCCCTACCCTGGATTTTGTGTTTGTATTTTAGTAGATTTTTGCTCACATAGCCTTTTACATATGCTAAGTAATTATCCTTTGTGTTCTACAGTTGTGTATTTAAGTGCTATAACTCCCATTTTATAAATGCAAGAACTAAAGTCAAGTAAACGAAAGCCAGGCTTGGGGAAATTTGTTTTATTTAAACTGGAGGGAATTCACCTCTAATCTGGACTTTGAATGCGAAATTATGATTTCAGTTTTGTAATTAGTTCCCTAGTCACAAAGCCATGTCCTAATAAGTGTTGTCTCAAGGACTCTGTTAGTGCAGTGGTCTGTTTAAGTCGCAGGTAACTGTCTGGGAAGCAGGTTTCCAGGAGAGACATGCTATTCACCAGGGATGAAAAACATCATTTGCGCTAACTTTAGAGGCAAGCAATATATGAACTGTAAATAATTAGCTTAGGTTGAGTGTAGTGGAAAGGATGAATAATTAATTAAACTCCAGTGAAATGGCTTAGAAACATATTTTGGTCCTAGTGACGTACACTATTTGACAGAGGCCAACAGAGCAGAACATGTGGCCCCAAAGGTTGACGCTGAAGTCTGTTGGATCAGTAAACGTGGAAGACAAATGGAGCAACTGTGTGTGGTTGACATACATGAGAAGAAAACAGAGCAGGAATTTAAGAGGATATATTGGGCAGGTTTGTGGCAGGGTTTGTTTGTTAGTGAAGGCTGCAGGGGTGGCTTCTGTGAGAAGACACCAGGAACTGCCTCCATGTTGAACAAAGTTCCAGCCAGCTCCAAGGCAGACCTGTTGCTGGCTAAAGCTGAGCCCAACAGCAATATGCATGGCACCTCTGTGGTAATAGATTTAAGGAGGGGTAAAAAAATGCTGTGCAGCAGCTGTGAGAGGGGAGTGAGAAAATGTGAAACAGCCCTGCAGGCACCAGGGTCAGTTAGGATAGAGGGGGAGAAGAGATTTCCCTGCAGGCCATGAAGACCATGGTGGCACAGGTTGCTCCTCTGCAACCCATGGAGGACCACAATAGAGCAGATATCCACACAGCAGCCATGGAGAACCCCATGCTGGGGCCCAGGGATGTGCCCTAAATGAAGCTGCAGCCCATGGAGAGCCTGTGCTGGAGCAGGTCCCTGGTAGGTTTTGTGGCAAGACCTGTGGCCCGTGGGGGATCCACACTGGAGCAGTCCTCTCCTGAAAGACTGCATCCTATGTAAAGAACACATGCTGAAAGAGTTCATGAACGACTGTCTCCTGTGAGAGGGACATAAAAATAAGGGCAGTTACATGGCAACCAGCAGGGATGCTGAGATAGTAACTGTGATAGATCTTCTGTAGGAAGTGGTTTGCCTGAATAGTTTCTTACCCCATATTTTTGAGAGCACAACTGTACTTACCTCAAAATTGCCAGCAGGAAACAAAATATTGTTAAGCCACTAGACAGTTCTGTCATTTCTTATTACACAGCAAACTCTGGAGAACCGTCTTTACTGTATCTGTTCCACTGAATTTTGGATTCTCATTGAACCATTTCAGCCAGAAGTACAGACCTAGCTGGAAATATTTTTAAGAAATAGGAGTGGTGCAGTGTTTGAGGCACATTCTTGTAGCCCTGTCTGTGCTAGGAAATGTGTTAAGCTAAAAGCAGTGTTGCTAGCATGCAGGCAAAAAAGCAAATGAGTCAGTAATTTGTTTATTCTTTTACAGATATCAGTAAATCAGTTGTTTAAGAAAGGGTTAGCCAAGTTTTGCATGAAATTCTTGTACTTTTTAAGGTCTACTGTATCTGGGTTAAAGACAGCCCATCTGTGTTTACTTGGATTGCTTTTTTGGTGGGCCATGGGGAACAAATGTACACTTAGCTAGTGCTCAGCAGAGGCATTATAAGGGGAAAATGCTTGCAACACCTGGGAAGGAGGAGTATGCCACTCTATAGATCTTTGTGGTAAAACTCATACAGCTTCTCAAGCTTAGCCTCTCATTGGTATGATGACTTTGATTTTCACCTTTTAACTTCGATGGAGTCTATTCTGAGGGGGTATTTTGTGTTAAAGATGTAACCTGCAATATGCATTTGTCCTTTGTGAAGTATATAAGAACTTTATGGTATGTGTATTTAAGTCTGGTCAAAGGCAAGAAGGCTGTTCATCATTTTTGTCACATTGCATATTGTACTATAACAACCTGTTTACATGTGACAGTTAAATGCATGTAGGAAAAACTCTGCATGACTGATGTATTGTGAAGGGATAAGGGCAATTTTTGCTAAGCCCCCCAGTTGTTTCGTTGCAGGCTTCATTTCTACATTCTATCTGTAGGCTAGTCTGAGTTGGTTGTATACGAAGTGCTCAACAGCCTTGATTTTAAAAATCCTGTGTAAATTGAAGTCAAGAGAAAGTTCATACTGAGTTCATGAAGATTTGTATCAATTCTTGAGCCTTTGCTCTGCAAGTCTGTACAGTTCTTTTTTGTCAGTTCTTATAATTTTACTGTCTTTTTTCTACAGAGAATGAAATATTCATTTTCTTTCTTTGGCAAGCCTTGTAATTTATCAGAATTCAGTGTGATGTGACACCACTTAAAAACAATGATGTGCCTCTCCTTTGTCTGTTTCCTAGTCGAGCCTTAGTCTGGCATTAAATTTTACTTAAGTGTGAGCTTGCATCTTGGAAGGGCTTTCATAATTTCTTTTTTGTTGTTGTTTGACAGAAAAGCTGTGTATTGTCACAGAGTACAGAAGGCAAGTTAAACATAAATGTCTGTATATGTAGGTGGAAAGAGACTGGAGTGTTCAGTCTTGGGTCCCTGTTCTGCAGGAATGCCAGCTGGGCTCCTGTTTGTAGAGGTCTGGGGAGGTGGCTGTCAGTCCTCTCTGTTTATTCTCAGTGCTTGAGAAGGGACAGACAGCTCTGGGGTCATACAAACACCTATTCATTTGCCATACTTATGGTAAGATTTACCTACTCTAGTTCTCTCATTTTCTCATCTATATTTACTGCCTTTTGTTCACATTTATGCTGGATTTTTTCTGCTTCTCTGCTTTCCCTTCCCTGTCTGACTCATTTCCTCTTCAGTTTTTACTTCCCTGCCAACATGCTTTTCATTTTCCTTTTGCATGTTGCCTAGAACACATTCTCCTGAGTCTTTACTAATTCCCTTTTGATTAGCTTTTTATTTCGTGTAGAGATTACATATACAGAAAAGAATGCTTAAAATTTAGATGATTGTTGGATGACTTCCTAGCATGATCTGAAGCTTGCATTCCAGGATTTATGCATGCTACCAAAAATTGTCTTTAGGATAATGCACAGAGCTCCTGTGCTCCAAGGCACTTCACTCCTGTTAACTGGGTTCTTGAATCAAATATGGGTCAGGTGAAGTGGTAATAACATTTTGAAGGATATGTCTACTCTGTACTGAGTCGTTTTGCCATGTTAAGAATGAAAAATCTGTCAATAGATGGCTAATTTAATGAGTAGAACCAGTAAGAACAGGATCCCGTTTCAGAAGGCTATTGAACAGAAATGGAAAATCTTCTGAATGAAGACTGGCATTGTTCCAGTGTTGCTACCTGCCAGGAGATAATGAAATGCAGTTAAAAAAATACTGCTATTGTTAAAGAAACACTGCAGCACAGCACCAGTATTTCAGCTTACAGAAAGGCTGATGTGTACATTACCATCAGGAATAACTGCTATTTCATGTAATCTCAGTAGTGTTATGTTAAGAGGAGCATTCAGAAAACATAGGAGCTTTCCCCAAAGTGTTAAAATGATTTTGGTGCTGTGAACACTCATAAAACCTTCAGTGGGGTGAGAATGCCAGCAAAACCATACTCTTCCCCCCAAACAGGTGAGATTTACTTTAACTGAAACTATGAAGGGTGCAGACCTTTTAATTCCTGTTTCTACATTCCGCATTCTTAGATGCCAAATGACTGGGTCTGCCAGCTATTTCCTTACTGTGTACAGTCTTAGCAGCGAAAACCGACTATAGAATATTTTAAGCATCTGTTCTGGAAAATCAAGAGCCTTCAGTTAGAAGACATTGCAATAATTTAGAATGCAAGTAGACATTGTGAGATCCTTGATCAAGATAGCTATGACAGAGGACATCTTTTTCTTAATTTATTGGGAGTTTAGCTGTTTACAGTTACATTTCTGGCTTGAGTTTGTTTTGGTTTTTTTTTAAAGTGCATATGGTCTCCATGTACAATTGACAGACTTCCTCCTCCTCCTCCCACCCCAATTCACTTCATGCACGTCCATGACAGATAAAACATTTCATAGTTTTTTGTTTGCTGTAGTGGTTTTACAGCCAACATTCTGTGAAGCAGCCGAGTGCCCTCAACATTTTGTGTCAGCCCCAGGAAATCCTGTGAAGGGCTTTAGCGTTTCCTATGGGTGATGTCAAACCTTGCCCAATCTGCAAGTAATCTGTAGCAGGAACTGGTCTCCTGCAGATGCCAAGACAGGCCTGGGCTCTGGCACAGCAGTCGGTAGTGTGACCGTGCAGCAGCAAGGCCCTACCATGCCCTGAGCTGGACCGGTAAAGTTGTAGGCTCAGGGTTAAAGGAAGTGGGGGCTTTTCCCCCCTTCCTCTTTTCAGAACCTAAGAGACCACACCTGGTGCAGCTGGTCAGGCGTAAGAGAGGAAAAACTAACTGTCAGGGATTTTTTCAGTCACTGCTTTAAAAACTTGGCGCCTTAAATGCAAATCTTGTGCTGCTTAGGTTGTATGGGTTTTGTTTTAAGTTCAGAAATCTGAGTCTGAAAGGCATATTGGATCTGTCTGAAGAAGCTGGTTTTTGTTCTGTAGCTTTGCTTTCTTTGTCTTGATATTTTTCATCAAGGATTGCTTTGCAGAGGGACTGTTGCATTTATGAGCTTAATTTGCCATCCTGAGGGCTGCTGGGGAAGATGGTCATTGCTGTGGCTGTGGCTGATTTGCAATTATCCTGCAAAGCTCATTTCTTCTGTGCATTTCTGTGACGTTATGCTGACTATTCCTGGTTGGTCTTCTCTGGCTCCGCCAGCTAGTTCCCAGTGACTCTATTGCCACTTGTCCCGTTCTTCAGGGTGGAATAAAATGAAAATTCTTCAGGTGAAACTGGAGGATTTGCATCTTATTCATCTTTTCTCAAGTCTTTTTATTTAAAAGCTTTCATTGTTCTCATGTTTCTTAGCATCACTAGTATGGTTTATGGGGGTTTCAGATCAATTCCCCACACTTGAAGGGACTAGCACATCCCAGGCTGCTCTTGGAAACCATGTCCTCAGTTCAAAACAACTTTCTGCATTTTGATCCTTGCAAGAGATGCCTATATCTGAACTAGCTGCTAGAGGTTCCCTTTATTGACTGTGATGAAAATATTCTCTTCTAGGTTATCATTCAGCTGGTGAGACAAACTGCATACCTCAGTGGGGAGCATTTGGTGACAGTCATGGGTTCAAACATCTGTATTTGATCAGGTGTCATCCCAAAAGAACTAGTCCTGGGTGTTCAGTTTGCTGATTTGGCTTTTGTGAGCCCTTAAATAGGTCACTGAATGGGTGATGAAAATATTCAAGTAAAGAGAATGTCTTTCAACTTGCCCTTTCCATTTTCCGTTGAGGAAATACTGAAGCATGTAGCAAGAATTCTCAGGTAAGACATTGACTGGCCTTCATTCCAGTCTTAATGATCTCTTAAAAGTCAGTGCTGCTGGAGCATATGAATCTAAACTATGATGGCACACCAGAGACACCTATTGCAGCAGAGCATTTCTGATATATAAAATAGCATGTTTCATTCTNTGTTACATATATATATATATATATATATATATATATATATATATGCCAAAAATTAACTGAAAGCAGCATTTTATGTATGGGAAGGCTTAGAAAAAAATATATTATCTTTTGCAGTACTCAAACTGATTTAGTGGTTTCTCATTATTAGGGGAGGGAAAAAACAAAATGCTAGTGTAATTATCTGAACATTAAAACCATAGCTAAAGGGATCTTCTGTGCAATAAATAAACATTTTCTAATTTCAATTTACTTTAGCACCATGAAAAAGTACTTTCTCTCCTACCCCAGGCAACTTTTTTAAGTCAGGGCCTTAACTAAAAAAATACTTTCTCTTTTTACAGTATATTCACTCATCAGGCATAATTCACAGGGTAAGTGGAAAAACATGAAAGATGTTAATATTTTGATGATGTGAGTGATGTTTGTGTATAAGCAGGCTTATAAATATGCCTGGAATTCTGTTTATAGGTTTTTTCAGTTTGTTGGTGCCTTTGTTTTCTTCTTCAATGGGAACAAAAGGTGGCATGGCTAAGTCAGTGTAAGACTGATTGGGCACTCAAGTTGCACTGAATACATCTTAGATTTGGGGTACTAAATTACTTTGTGAAGTTGAGTTGTAAGTCTCCACAAGACCAAATAGTGTCTAAATTGAGATGGATAAGTTTTTTCTGTATTTTTTTTAATGATGATTAAACTTTTAAAAACAATGTTTAGGTTTTCTTTAAACATTATATTAGTGTTCAAAGTTGTGGGGGAGCAATAGAAACTGAAAAAAATTGTCCAAAATTATAGAGACTTAAAACCTCAATTTTCTTCTGAGAGAAATAAAGGATTTGATTCTTTTTTAAGCCTGTCTGTAAAAAGTCTACGTAAAATCACTTCTGCACTGTGAAGAAGGAGTTGTGAATGATGCCCTCATGGTACCAAGCAGCATATCTTCCCCCAAAACATTAGAACAGTAGAAATTGTCCATTTTTAATAAAGTATGAGGAGCACCATAGAAAGTGCATGTTGTATAGTAGCTTTAAGCTGGACATGGAAACAATGCAAACTGACAAAATAATATAAGATGTTTTTATTTCTGTTTTTGCAACTGCTAGGATCATGGTCTAAACTTAGCATTGCTTAGTCTTTTTCCAAGGTCCCTCTTGACGACCCTTGAGCTTCGTAGTTTCATTATGGTTTTTTGCACCAAATTGTTTCTCTCCAAGGCCCGTCTGATCTTAAAACATCTTTGTATAAAACAGGTGGATCCCTGTTAAAAAGTTCGGAGAGAAGATACTTCTAAAGATCTTGTGCTAAAGTGTATCTAACAAAGGTTTGAAAAAGCTGAAGGAAAATGTATTTCTAACTACGTATGAGTCACTGATGTTGCGATATCATCTTAGTCCTTGCCAGTACGCTTCCCTTTGCTAAACTTTACAACTGTGGAAGATCATTAGAAGTCCCTAAGGTGGCTTAAGAGACTTAAGGGAATACATTTTTCATATTGCAGTTCTATTGACTTTCTTAGGAAATTGATTTTTCCACAGAAGAGAGCAAAGGGGTTCATGTAAAATCTTGTTTGATTCCCTCAGTACTCCTTCTGTCAGGGTAAGGAACCTTTATAATGCATATTTTGATGTGCAACATGGACAGTCCAGAACTATATATGTGAATTGTTAACCTTATGTTGTTAATATTAAATGCAACAAATCTATGTCCAAACCCCACTCATAGAAAAATGAGTGAATTCTTTCACCAGCAAGTATTTTCCTGACTTCTAGCAGAAAAAGAGAAAAAAAAAAATTCTTGGGGGTAAAATATACTGGAAAAAAGCCAAACATATGCAAGTTTGTGTCCTTGTTTGTGTTATTTGTTATGGCCTATCATTTTACCTGTTGCTGTTCAAAATAGTTACATAAAAAGTATAAAACCAGAAAGAAAGAAGGAAAGAAAGAAAAAAAGAGTACTTTATTGTCTTGCTGTAAAATAATAAAAAAATAACATTCGTTTAAAATCTGGCTGCAGGATCTAAAGCCTGGAAACTTGGCAGTAAATGAAGACTGCGAATTGAAGGTAAGGTATGTTTTTATTTGAAAAACAAACAGATGTGTTAAAAGACAGAAGACAACAGGTGCAGCAGCTGTGGACAGGCTGGCTGGTTTCAGTGTTGGGCCAGGCTTAATGCTCTTGAATCACAATTGGCCTGTACATCCTCACAAAACAACAGGGAATTTGAATGGGGACTTCTGTGTCCTGATGTGTAAGGACTTATTAGATCTTATGGCCAAGGTTTTGTCCCTAAAAGAGACATAAGAGTTAATGGGACTGATTCAGTTTTGTGAGAATTTCAGCTTTGAATAAATAGAAAAAGTCTAATTCTACAAGCTGAGAGATACAGAAGATCAAAGTTTGTGAAGGACACCTTTAATTGAATAAAATAAATGGTGATGCAAAGCACTACAGAAGTGTTTTTTAGCATGCAACATGCAAGCTATATACTTGCATGTAGCCATTGTAATACAACTTTCTGATCTTTGGAGACTGACCTGAATGTTCCAGGGTCCTCTAATTTTAGAGTTTTCCTATCTAACACAAAAAGCCATTGACTTTTCCTGGCTTATAAGTGGACAAATGGTGAGTGGATCTCAAAGTGATGGGAAAAGAAGAGACTCTAGGAAAAAACAGTTGTATGTGGTTGTCTTCCCCCACACCCCCAGCTGTACAACTATATTTTGAGATGCAGGCCAGGTCTAAGACATTCTTTCATAATACAGTCTCCTGATCTGTATCTACTTATTTAACATAGATTTTTTTTCTGTTGCCCTGGACATTTTTAAGCATAAACCAAGGCAAATAATCCTGTAATCAGAACACAATTTTGTCAAACAAAAGGGAGGAAATATAGCCTTAAGCTTTAGTTTTTATTTCTTGACTCTCAGAATATAATTACAATGTCCCTGGTTGTACAATAAGCTCTGATATCATATGCAGAAGAAAAGTGGAAATTTGCAGTTGGGAGATACTGGTTATCAGAAGACAACTCTATTGACAAACAGAAAGCAATCTATAGTTCATTGAGACATGTGCATAAAAAAAATACCAAGCTGAGGATTTAACTGGGATCTCCCTTACACTGAAGGGGTTGAGCTGACTCCCCCCACGTGTGCATTTGCGTGAAATGGGCAGGAGGTGACCCTGCCCTGAAAGCACACTCAGAGTCAGTTTATGCAGGCACAGGATCACGCCAGCAATAGTCCAACCATTTTCCCCCATATCTGTGCACTCAGCAGCTTCCCTTGCACCAACTCCAGTGACAATGAGGCAAGTTGGAACAATTCCTTGAATGGGTAATTAATAGGCTATCAGTTTTATTTTTCACAATGAGTTTTCTGGCTCTCTCATCTGATGCTCTCAGCTCCTACATAGGTATCAGAAAAGTGGCAATGAAGGGTGCATGAGGGGAAAGCACTGCCCTTTCTGTAGTCTCAAAGTTACAAGGTATTTTTGTTACAGTTACTGAAGCAAGTTAGAAAAACTAAGTTTACTGAGTCAAAGGGGAGCTATCCTTGAGGAGCTGATGGAAATTGGCTCATTCTTTCATAATTCACAAATTATGAAAAGGATTTTCAAACTTGCTCTGAAAATTGCTGTGGAAGTTCCAGCTGAAAAGCTGAAGATTAAAGTGTGAGAATAAAAGTTTTATATGAAAATAGTTGTTGAAATGGTACCACGTTAATATTAACTACAAATAGGATACACTTGTTCCTGAGCTTAAGGAACATGTAAATGAAAATAAATCATGAAGTTAAAGCATAACACACAAAAATTCTTGCTGTCATTTTCTACTTTTACAAATCTGCAAAACCAAATTATATTTTAGCTGTTTCCAACTCTACATGTCACAGGCCTTGGTAGATAAAATGCCTAAAAAACTGTGACAGAATAGACTGTACCACATCTGGCTTTGACTGTTACCTAAATTTTCTTTCTTTTTCTTCCACCCTCCCTGCTGTCTTACTAAAAAAATATAATGTGTGCTGAATATGTAGAATAAAAGCCATATATAAAGGTGTATTTTGCCACTACAAATATTTTGAGTCTAGTAAATCTTCAATACCCAAAGCATCAGCCACAATCAAGTGCATTTAATTGGTATGAATAAAAATGTCTCCCTTTGCATTCTCTTCCTGTTT
Source organism: Callaeas wilsoni (assembly GCA_013398955.1). Taxonomy (NCBI): domain Eukaryota; kingdom Metazoa; phylum Chordata; class Aves; order Passeriformes; family Callaeidae; genus Callaeas; species Callaeas wilsoni. The sequence continues at coordinate 11,495 of VWPU01014413.1, read as the reverse complement.
TTTAAATTGAGTGGTAATCAGCAGTTATGGTGAAAACATGGAAATTATATTTCCAGTATGGCAATAAAGATAAGCCATAACATTTTGTAGTCTTGATTTGTGAATGAAAATATAATTTTTCCTTTTTGTTAGTGCAAGGGAATGATGAAACTATCCTGAAATATTTTTAGATGTTTGCTGGGGAATGATAAAACTATCCTGAAATATTTTAGAGTGTTTAATTGCAGAGAGCCTTACAAAAACATGACTCTTGGTATAGGAATGTTCAGGGGTCCCTATTAAAACCCCTGCCCTGTCAATAAACATGTGCAGTCTGATTCACATGGCAAACTGTGGCTGTTCATGCAAAGCTTCATATTTAGTTGTCTGTGTGTGACCATGATTTATCTTCAGTAGAACTTTACTTACCCATGCCTCTTGTTTCTTGTTAGAAATATGAACTTTCCAATAAATACAAACCAATCATCATTCCAGGAGTGGAATTTTCTTGCTGTTGGCTGCATCTTTTGATGGTCCATACAGGTGGGCCTTCTTAAGGCAAATTTTGTAGAAGTTGATAAAAGGCCATAACATCCATTTTTAATCTTGCTGCTGTATGCATTGCTATATCTAGAGAGAAATATCTAAGAATCTTAGAAATAAGCTTAATTGTGCATAGCACTTCAAAAAATTGCATTAATCTTGCATTTCTTACAAAAGATTTTTCTGTAGTTGATGCTGGAGGTTGGAGAAGACTTGATGGGCCTAAGTGATGGTAATTCCCTACTCTTGTTGCAGATTGACCTAGAGAAAATCTTGCCTTGTATGAGTTACTCATAAAATAGAAATAACAATAACTTCTTACTTCAGAATATTGTGGAACACACTCTTGAATAATTGGGCCACCTGGGATATGAGAGCAATGGACACTGTCTAAAATGGGTGCTGTTCTTTTAGCTGTAACTTGATACAGTGGTGATTCTGTGGTCAGGGAATTTTTTTTCGTTGAATGTGTCCAGTATCTTTTTAATTAATAAGTGAACAATTTCTTATTTTCTTTAATGATCTTACAGCTTTTGATAGTGATCTCTGTGCTACCTCAGTCTTGATTTTTAAAATGAGAACAAGATACTTCAATGAGAAAAAGATACAAAAATAAACTAATCTCTGCAGATTGCTCCAATTTTTTTTTTCCTACAGTTGTAAAGAACTATATGAACTAGATAACGAGCTGTCTGATCTGAATGTGCTTTGTGCTTCCACTCAGATCCTGGATTTTGGATTGGCAAGGCATACAGACAGTGAGATGACTGGCTATGTGGTTACAAGGTGGTACAGAGCCCCAGAAGTCATACTTAACTGGATGCATTACACTCAGACAGGTCAGTGTCTCTTCAGAAGTATCTAAACAGAGCTAAAGCATTCACTGAATCAAGTGATATATAAACAAGACTTTGTTTCTGAAATTAATGAGAAATTCAAGGTGGAAATGACAATATAATTATGCAACATTTCCTTGTAGATAAATTGCAGGTAATCATGCGGTGGTGAGTTTGGGGTTTTTTTATATGTTTTCTGAGAGTAACAGAAAGGTGATTAGAAAAAAATTATTTAAATTATACAGGTGTGACAGTCTGGTCTCTGTTCTTGAGTTCCTGTAAAAGTGTGTTGATTTTAACTTGAACAGACAGGGGAAAATGGCAAATGGAGAGAATTCAAATAACACTAAGATAACTATGAAAGTTTTTGAAAGCATTGAAAACTTACTTCCTGTGTGCCTGTTACTGAGAAACTCATTCTGCATATTATGAGATTATCTCCAGTTTGCACATTAGAAAGTCTGGTAGTTGTACCTGTGCTGTTCATCATACTTGGCAAGGCACAGATTTATTTTATAACAGCTATAAAGGTAATTTTTATACTTATTTAAAATATGTTCTAGATTAAACTTTATGCACATTTAAATGGACAAGTTAATGTGCCTCTTGGTCTTTTTTTCAGTTGACATCTGGTCTGTGGGCTGTATAATGGCTGAGATGATAACAGGGAGACCTCTGTTCAAGGGAAATGATCGTATCCTTCAGTGAATTTATGATACTGATGTAAGAAAATTATGAGAGGTTATGTGATACAGTAAGTCTGTTCAAAAACTGATGAGTATAAATTGAAACTAATAGTAAAATTGCTTGCAGCTCTCTGATTAAATCATTATTTCATATCTGTACCGCTTTTGCACACCTGCCAATTAAAACTTGTATTACTGATTTTTTTTCAGTAGAGGTGATCTTTGAATCACATCTCAAATCATCAAGTAAAAGGCTCTGTGATAATAGAAAAGCCTTTTTTTTTTTTTAGTGCATGCAATACATTTGTTGATTGTTCAGATACTCTAATACAAACAATACAGAAACAATACAGGCCTGATAATATTAGAAAATTTTGCAGATTATTCAATTATGTGTTCCCAAATTATAGGATATTTTCTTTGCCTTTTCTGAGAAAAATGGAGAACTTTCATCTTTTATAAATCTTCTGTTCAGTCATTGAATTAAGATTTTTACATAATTCTCCAGCAGCAAAGAAATGCATTACTTTTGCAGGATGCTTAGTTTTCTAATGGTGAAAGAATTTGTTCCTTATTTCTGGTATTCAGATCTGGACCAACTCACAGAAATAATGAAAATAACAGGTACACCAACTCAAGATTTTGTTCAGAAATTGCACAGTCAAGATGTGAGTATTCTGATCTGTCAGTTGCTTTTCCATGTCTTAATTTTCCTTTAAGCCATGCTCAGTTCTTAGACAGGCTGAGGTAATATGTATTGACTACTGATATGGCCCCTGATGGTCCCTCTCTGCCTTGACATGCTTTGTGCACCCACAATACCTACTGGAGACGGGGGATGAAATGACAGAAAATTATCAGAACATTTTTTAAATATTTCAAGATTCCAGTGTGTACCATATAAACAGCTGAGCAGATACATTGTGACTTTTATTGTAAAGGTACTGAAAGCATGAAGATATTCAGAAAACCCAGTTGTTTGCAAATGGCTCTTTCCTGTTCTTATGTCAATGTCCTTCTAGAATCCTGAAGCCCTTACTATAAAGAACCTAAATTTATTCATTAGGCTAGCTGTACAATTTAAATATTAAGGAATTACTGTATAAGGTTCACTTCTGGAGAATGCTGTAAACTCACTATGACATTATTTCAAATAATTCACACGTATTTAATTGAATAAATATATTAAATATGGAGGACTAATAATTAAAGCTTTGCATTTTAATTTTTAAATCATGGTTTTAAAGCTTGATTTTAAAAAATATCCATTCAGGAAGAAGGTGAATATCATCAGAAAAAATGCATTTGTGCGATGTGCTGTCAAGAGATTGTTGAGAAAACTATTAAGCATATAGTTAATGTTGTCACATTACAAAGGTGGCAAAGATCTAATTTAATATCCATGGTTTTTTTAAGGCAAAAAACTATATCAAAAGCCTCCCAAAAGTCCAGAAGAAAGATTTTGCATCCATCTTGAAGTATGCGAATCCTTTGGGTAAGGCTGTTTGTGTGGATGTATACAGCTTGTTCTTGTGTTTGCATTGGAGGCAGCTGCAGTATCAGTCATATGACAGGTGATGTGATGGTTCTTGTGCTATTCTGTCTCTTCCTTTCCATAATTCATAGTTTTGATTATAGCAGCTGAATTTTGCCAAGTTTAAACCCTGCCAGGAATCACTTGTTTCTTAGAAGCATCAAAAAAAATATTAATATTTTGTGGTTTGGGTTTCAGTCTAGCACCTGCTTATTGGTTTTACTTGAGCAGTTTTCTCAAGAGCCCTGGCAGATTATGTAACAAAATTTTCTCTGTACTGTATTTAAACTATAACTTTGAAAGCCCAATCTGATCTGCAGTTAAAATACAAGAAAATGGAAAGCTGACATTTTAGTAATGGAATTAATACATCCTGAGAAACATCTGTGCATTCCTGAGAAACACTGGCTTTGATTCCATAGATATAAACAGCCAGAAGAGCATACCAAGTGTGCATAACTGGGACATGACCTGATGCAGCCAGAGCTCTGAAATGGCTCTCCGTAAGCATTATCAATTCCTCAATGACCTAAACACTCACAAAGCCAGTTTTGTTAGAATATTAATTAGGATAATTGATTTTTCTCAATTTAAGAAGTTAAAATTTTAAGTTCAGATACAGTACAAATAAATCTGATCAATAAACAACTCTTACTGCATAATTAGCTCAGTGACCTTCTCAGCTACAGCAAGCTACAGATTTCCTTAGTTTTTAGGATGTCTCTTCTTATCATTTCTGTGGCCATCTGGCTGCTTCTGGTCTGAGATAGGAGTTTAAAGAGGATATACAACATGGCAAGCAGGAGTTGAAGCATCCTGTCCCACACTTCTGGCTCTACTTCCTTTCAGCTGCTCCAAACCCAAGAACATCCTTTCAGGATAGAAAAACAGAAAATAAACAAATCATTCATCATACCTGTTTACACTAGTCCATTTCGACAGTCTAGCAATGGACTTGATCCAAAATCCACAGGAGGGGAACACACAAAATTTTAATGGGTTGTTTTGGCTGAGGTCAAAACCACATAGCAGATAAAATTAGCTCTGAGATTCTGAGCATGGACAACTGACCTGTCTTAGTGAACTTCAGAGTGAACTTGGTTTGGATTTGGTGACACAGAGCGCGGTTCTCATTCACTGTTCACCTGTTCATTCACCTGCTGTCAGGGGGTGAGGTACCTTAGAACCACAATGAGTGGCAGTGATTAAAGACACCTGGGAAAGCCCCAGGCACAGTGGTCCTGGAGCCAGAAACTGGGAAGTCATTAGCTGAGATGTTTTCTGTATTACATACAGAAGCAAGGGAGCACCTCTGCATTGCATCAGGCTTTGTACACATCCCAGGTTGCTCACGGCAGTCATGCAAAGGGGCCCCACTGGCTATAAATGGACACACAGTGATTCTCTTTTATAACTCCATGTATTTATTTGAAATACCTCCAGGGCAATATTACTGTGTACGAGTGGAATCAGGTGTGTGATTTGAATACACTGTTGGTTTTCTGTGCAATAGCTGTAAACCTTTTGGAGAAGATGCTGGTGCTGGATGCAGAGAAGCGAGTCACGGCAGCTGAGGCTTTGATGCATCCTTACTTTGAACCAGTTCACGATCCTGAGGAAGAAATTGAAGCTGAGAAATACGATGACACATTTGATAACATGGATCTTCCACTAGATGAGTGGAAGCGTGAGTTTAATTTTGTGATGTTTTCAAAAATAACTAGATGAAGGGCCATGCAGAAATAAAAATTTTCCCCCTTACAAATTAACTTCTCTGCTTTTGATCGAACAGAGTAAATAGCATTAAGAAAGAGAAACGCTACTGATAAGCCAGTGTTCCTCTTATCAGGTTCTTGTGTAAGGATCTCCAAAGGTTTCTTCTCTGCTTCCTAACAGAGGCTGTCCTCCATTTCCCTAATGTTTCTGTCCTCCCATCTTCTGCAAAATAGAAAAGAAACCATTTCTGTAACTTGCCTTTCAGTGGATAGGCCAGGTGAACAGACTGTTTGACTGCTGCCTCTACAGGACTGCAGTGGTTGCTGGCCTTAAAGTTAGATTCTCTGAGGGAGAAAAAACATATCTCTGTCAGCAGAGATTTAAGTCTAATCTTGTTTTCATCTAAGGTCACAGGTTTGTATTTTAGTTTTTAAGTGAGGACCTGACTTTTAAATCTAATGTGCTCAGTAGCTCTTGCTGAGGATATTGCCCACTATACTCGAAAGTCAGTGCTCACATCCCTTTGAAAGCCACCTATACCATTTCAGTATTGGGGTACTTTTTCAAATCTGGAATGGTGAAAAAATGATCCTTAATTCTCTTACTTTTTGTACTCTTCCTCTCTTTTTGCCTGAAGAGGTCTCTCTCTTCCTGGGCTAGATCAGAGCCCAACCGTGGTGGGGTTGCACCTTGCTCATTCTCGTTTGTGCAGCTCCTTTTCTGATTAGACCACAGCAATGCTATGTCTATTCTGTTGTTTTGCAGGCATTACATATAAAGAGATATTGAACTTCAAGCCACCACAGACACTGGACTCAAAGGAGACAGCAGTGTAATTGTATGGCTCAGTATTTTCAGAACTCTGAGGAAGGCAGAAAAGTTGTAAATGTTTGTGACATTTCAAGTGTATAAAACTTTTTATAAATAAACTCTATGTAATCAGTTTCATCTGCACTGTAAGAAAGAGCAATGTCCTTTACTCTGCATGTGGAAGTTGGTGCCTTTGGGAGTAGCATTTCAAAAATATCCAGAAACTTATTTCTGCCTATGACTTCTTCCTTCTGCACGAAAGGACTCAGACTGCAATAACTTGGTGCCATCCTCAAAAGAGCAAGACTAATTCTTCAACTCAGAGATCAGAAGAGTACAAGTTACCACCCCAGGCAAGCTGAGAACACAGTATGTCTGATGTGCTGTGACTGCTCTCCAAGGCCACTGAACCGTCTTGAATGCAAGAAGTATTCATGTGACTTCCTCTGGAATATTTCACTTTGCTGAGATGCCTGGGAAGGCTAATCATCTTCTGTTACCTCAGGGACTGCAGTGGGTAGCAGAGACACAGCCCAAATGAATGCCTGCATCCTCTGTCCTTTGTGAGCAGAAGAGAACCTCAGACGTGTCGATTTTTTTCAAAGTAACCAGCGTAGCAGGACAAGATTTCATAAACTCGCTAGGTGAACAGTCACTGGATATATAATCACTGTATAATATTTTTCTCTAAATACAGTGCATTTTCTTTGTATAGTAGACTAGGCATCAAGGATTTCCAGAGAGAAATTCTTCAGATTTTCTAAAATTTTGTAAGCTCTCTAACATCTTACTATTGAAATTATCTCAGACAATCAGCAGTGCTGATTTGAAAAATAAAGCTGCATGTGGGTCACTTTATAGAAAACTAAATGAGGACCAAAATGATACACTGCAGCTCCTTGTCGGGAATACCTGCAGCAAGCTCTTTTTTTCACAGTGTACAAAGCTATTACCAGGTGAAGAATAATAATTATTCCCTTTTTTTACCCTTTTGAACTCATCTTACTTGGAAAAACCTTCAGACCTTTTGTTGAGAGGTACCTTAGAAGGAGTCAGCTTCCTGATGGGATAGGTTGGTTAGATGCTTCCTGAGTTCCTCTTACTGTCCTGTTACTGTATTTTCCTAGGTGCTTTGTTCATAAGGGTCTCTGTGAGGTGGGAAAAAGAATTGGCAAACCTTTATGAAGAATTCTTGTGTGAAATTGCTTATCTTTCTTAAAGGTAGTGTCTTCACAATTGACTGTTTGGATGTGGGTTATTCCCAATGTAATACACTGTGGTGTGTTACTACTGAGTGAAATGAATGTGAAAGAAGACATTTGATCTTAACAGGTAGTAACTGGAAACAAAGAAGAAATTTCTTGGGGGTTTTTTTGCTTTAATATCCAATATAAACCATAAGTTTAATAAAGGCACAGTTATTCTCTTTCTTTCAATGAATGTTTGAATTAAACACCTGTAAATATTAGCATTTGTTTAAAAAATGTTTGTGATGAGAGTTGATTAGCTGAGATGGACACCTAGAGAGACTAAATAGTGACAGAAACCTTAAATTCATGTATTTGACAAGTCATTAAAAACTGCAGTTTCAGGAATGCATGAAAAAAAGGCAGAGAATGAAAATTGAATCAAAATACTTTTCCAAACTACAGGTTCCTCACAGAGGAAGGCACACTAATTTTGCACTATGGTCTTTCTGCTTGGTCTACACTTCTATATTAAATAGAAACTTTATCTTTTAGAGATTAGATGTTTTCTCTTAGGATCATGCTCTGTGATCTTCTTAAAAGTCATGGTAGAAAAGTGCCTGTTGGAATTAGTGCTGTTGATAGACAGAGTCAATGGAAAATGAAAAATGTCAAACACTTACTTGAAAATGCTGCCTCTAAATTTTAAATAGATTTCAACATCCTAAATTCTAGCAGATGCCTAAAGTCTGGAGATAATGCAGATGGCTCAAATGTTAATCAGACTAGGAGGGAGCATTTTTTTAGTTAAAAAGCTGCTTTGCATGTTCTTCCTGAAGGCCATCACTTCAATGGGCATTTCCACAAAGTCAAGCCCTAAAATCCTCCATTGGCTGAGGTGAATTTTCCCTCTCTTAGTTTTAAATTGGCATTGGAGAAGCAGCCAGCATACATGAGAAAGACATAAGAAGATAATGTTAGTTTTTCTTCGTAGTGGAGAAATACAGAACTCTTAAAGTAACTGAAGACCTTGATGCATATGTCAGCAAAGACAGAAGTACGGCTGTGCTGTCAGCAAACAGCAAAGGCAACATCAAGGTGGTCAAGAAGTTTCCGTGAAGAGATTGAATTCTGTGGCAATGGCTTTAAGTGGCAATAGAGATCATTAAAAGAACTGTGAGGTGAAAGCAGAAATATTTTGCAGTGGAAGCAGCTGCCACTCCAAAGGGAAAGACAACAGTTCCTAAGTTTTTATTTGCTATTCCTACTGATGCTAAGCAACTCAGGTATAATAACCCAATTTCTGTTTGCCTTAAAAGAGAAATGTAAATACGTTCTGCATGTACTTGAAATGTGTTGTGACAAATAAAGGTTGGGAGTTTGTTTTTTACACAGTAATGATCTTATTTTCCCCATGTGTATTCCCAAATGTATAATCAGTACTAAAAATATTATTTTTGGTAAAGGATACTTTATGAAACTAGTATTGTAGGTACATTTCATGTAATATTAACTGCTGATATAGTTTCTTTTGGAAGTTAGTCAGACCACAGATGCTAATCTTTCTCCCATTTTCTGAAGCTTGAGTTGCCACAGAGCTGATCTCACTGGACTACTGCCACCAAATTATTTCTTAAGAGCTTCTTGGAGCTCTTAAGGTATCTGGTAAAAGAGCTTCTTTTACCAGATACCTCTGTTTTGTTCTGAAGGACAGGATTTTGGTTCTTAAATGCAGTTGCATTTCTCAGCCTGATTTTAAAAGCCAGCGTCAGACTGATGATCGTCAAGCATATACATCTTTGAGTTGGACAGGGAAGTTTGAGTTAACAGAGTTCCAATAGGATGTATGGGGCTCACATGCTCCCTGACTATTTTAGAGCAAGATTGTCCCCTTAAGTATTAGTCTTTGTTGCATTGAAAAGTCACCAAATGTTGAATTTTGATAATGTGTTATTGTGGGCCACAGCTTCCTTTCTTGATTATTTTCTTTTTCAAAAATAGGATATCACTGAGGTGCATGCTAATGTGTCCCACAAAATGTGCTCAGAAGATGCACTTTGTTCTTGATTGGGAATTACTGGGCATATGAGCTGGGTGGGATTCTTTGAGTTTCCTACTTTCTGATCTGCTGTTCAAAGATGAATACCAGATGCTTCTGGTCTGTTACAGCCAAGGTTGTCAAAGAATAAAGCATCTGTTAGATGCTATCATTCACTGGATCTTGGTATAAAGTAGCCGTGTATTTTGACGGTCCCTGCAGGGACCACAGAAAAGAATAGGGGCTCAAAACACCTGCTGTCTCTGCTGATTAATTCTCCATCCCTGCGTACTCTGGGGGCAACTGGTTGTATAAGCCAAACAATACCAGAAGCAGTTTCATGCACAGCAGCACTTAAAATCTCCTCCTAAGTCTTCATAAGAATTCAGAAGCCTGAGTTGGAGAAAGATCAAGGGAGGAGGACTTCATCATACAGACACTCTTTGAAACTTCATGTACTACCACTTAATGAGCAGCTCTTGTGCACAGATCATTTGCAGCCTGTGGAATAGTAACATCTGAAAACTGCATTTTCACCTAGCAACCACCTGCAGCTCTGAGGCATGGGACTGATACATGCTTTTTAGCTACCAGGAACAGCATCCCACAAGATGAGTGGGGACAAGAAAAGTGTTTTAATGATTCATCATTTTTGTCTGCTGCTGTTTTACTCTGCCATGGGAGCTCCTTTATGCTTAACCTTGTTACTTTTCCAACTAGGAGTTTTCTAGTGCATGGTCTGCTTCATGAGTAAGCAATGAGGTGCATTTCCCAGCAAAGTTAGAGGGATCCAGGCCTGCAGATCTTACACCTTTCATTGAAGCATTTTGGATATGCTGTTATCTTTGAGAAGCAAAATAGACTGCCGGTGAAACAAATGTCATGCAAGGAAAGGAATTGCTCAGGTCCTGTTTGAGAATGCTCTCGGTTTTGCCATGCAGTGTCCTGGGAGCACATGCTCCTAGGGAGCAGGTAAAGTCTCCTGCTGTGTTTGCATGGTGCCAGCAGCCGTCAGGCTCTTGTCAGAGTGACACTTGTACTACCAACACAAGACTGCCACCTAATCCACTTCTGTCTGATCTAATGGGACATTCACTATTACTATAACTATTATATCACAGCTGATAACAGTAAAATTGTGCTGCTCGGAAAACCATGGGATTTAATCCACAGGGGCCTGGGCCACGGCAGGTTGTTTTTCCCGTTTATACATGATAGTTCCTGCTGCCAAGTAGTACCACTTTGGCATATGCCCAGACATTTTGCTGTTCCTATGTAACTCCTTACATTTTTGGGTATGAGTCAAGTTTGACTTTTCTTTTTCATAAAAATGGTCATGCACTACTGTAAGAAGAAAAAATACAGCCAAGAAATGTAATCAGAAAAACATTCACTCAAGTTTTCTCTAAAGCAATAGATCCAGCAAAGTGCTGCAGGCATGGTTCATTTACTAACACTGACATGGCCACAGAGCCAACAGTGCCTGGAAAATTGTGCTCAGCCAAACTGGTGGGTGCATATGGCTGTCATCTCTTGTCTGTTGTTCTCCAGCCATAAAAGAGTAACAGTGCAGCCTTTGTGAAGTAGTTGTTTGGGAAGGCGTGGTGGTGAGCTCTGCTGTAAGGGTTATGAGAGCATCTGTAGGAGGTCACAAAGCTTTGGCTGCTGGGGCTGGGAGCCAGCTCAGAGCCACTGCAGCCAAGGGTGGACCGTTCCCCATAGTGACCTTGGGGGGAGGCACTGTGGGGGCAAACCCTGATGGGGAGAGCTGCTTCCAGCAGAGGCTCTTGCCTTGGCCCTGCCTGAGCTGCAGCTCCTCACCGCCCCACAGCTGTGTCCCCGGCCACGGGTCCCACCAAACCACCTCCACTCGCAGGCCGATGTCCCAGTCTGGCCTGTCCCCATCCCCAGGGAGGTGCCCCACACCCAGGGCTGGGGCTGTCCCCAGTTGCCCCCTGCCATCTGCCCTGACCTAGATATAGTGGTTTACGTTAAATTAGGGTCAAATTGAAAAGATTCGTTGGCAGTGCTCCATAATAAATGGAATGAATATGTATTTCTGTGCCATTGGCAAAGTTACTGTAAGTTGCTGTGAGTCTCCATTTGGACTAAGTGTCATGACAACATCACTAATGAAATTTTTCCTGTCGGAAGCGGAGGGAGACA
>VWPU01014412.1:0-23654 GCA_013398955.1 Callaeas wilsoni | reverse complement strand
ATCCCATCCCATCCCGTCCCGGTGTGGAGCAGCCGGCACAGCGGGATCCCCGGATCCATGCCCAGGTGGGCAGAGCCACTGCACAGAACATTCTAGAACCATCCCCCAGGAACTTGGCCCTGCTGCTTCTGGCTTTGATCCTGGAGCTGTACAGAAACGAAACTCCTTGTCCTCCCAGTGCCCCCTTCCCAGGTTTCTTACAAGATCCACGTGGGATAAACACCCACGGAATTACACGGACCCGTGTCCATCCCAGCAGCCCCGGGGATGATCCCAGCACTACAGACAGCCTGGGAATATGGAAGATTCCAGCCCTGCAGGCGAGGCAGGGCCCGGGCAGAGCCTTCATCGCTCGGACACGGAGCCGAGCAGGGCCAGGGGATGAAGGGACGGGGGACACGGAATTCCATCCTCAGTAGCCAGGAGATCCTGCTCCAGCCCTGGGAAGCCCTTCCCCCAGGTGGGACACTCCAAGCCCCACGCACCCGCGGTGCCTCCGGAGGGACGGGAAGCTCTGCCTTAGAAGGATTTTCTGTTCCCGGTTTCCCCGCAAAACCACTGGGGCCAGGTAAGGAACCGGCTCTGGATCTGCTCAGAGCTGCACAGCCTGGCAGCCCAAGCAGCAGGAATCGGTTCAGGATCAGCCCCTGGCTGGTGGGAAGAACAATCCCAGGGGAGTCGAGAGGTGGAATGAACTGAGAGTCTCAGTCCCAGCCGTGGAGGGATCGTCCACAGGCACAAAACCCATGGAATTTGTGCATCTCCACAGGTCTGGCCAAGCCCCAGTGATGTGTCTCAGCACAAAGTAATAAATTAACCCGCTAATGAGCCCCCAGTAACGAGCTGTGTTTGGATCCGGATATGCCCAAGGATATTATTATTATAATCGTTATTATTAATATAATTATTATTAGTAAAGCTCTCACTGGCACTCAGGGAGCCCAAAGCTGAGGGACGCCAGGCTGGACCTGCAGCGGAAGGCACGGACAGCCCCATCCTCTGGGAGACATCCCGGGGCGACTGCTGCCCCGGCCTGCCCGGGTGCAATCGCCGCTCCCCGGGCTCGGCACTCCGGGGGCGGTGGCCCTGTCCCGTCCCTCGGGGCACTGAGGTGACCCCACCCCACCCAAAGCACGGCTCCGACGGGAAGGGATCCCGGCCGGAGGGACGATCCAGCCGTGCCTGCTGGGGACACTGCCCTCACTTCCCGGCCCCAAATGCAGCTCGGCACCGCTGCTCCTGGGGTGAGCGGGGCGCAGGCTGGACGAGCACCCCAGGATCCCCCCGGCATCCCCCGGCAGCCAGCCAGGCTGCCCCGGCACAGGGATCCTCCAGCTCCCCCGGAATCAGCCCTGCGGTCCCAAGAATGCCCCGAGGGAAGCCGATGTCCAGCACAACTCTAGCACCAATCCTTGGAAAATTAAGACTTGGATGTGTCTCCAATCAGGACCTCAAAGCCACCGATCCCGTCTGAGAGTCCTGGCTGGGGGTGGGATTGATCCCTGAACACCAAGCAGGGGAAGCAAAGCACAAAGTGAGATTTTTTTCCCTCCCAGTGCAATTAACTTTAAATTACTAATTTTAAATTACACGGATCAAGTGAAAGCTTCCAGAACAAGAGCCCTGTGCCATCTGATTCCCGAGGAACTGGGGCTGGGGGGCAGCCCAGCCCTGCCAGCAGCACACGAGTGGCCCATAGCCCCAGTAACCTCCGGGATCCCAGTAACCTCTGGGATCCCAGTTCCTGGGATTCAGCCCCTCTTCCCTACAAGCAGAACCCACCTGGGCGCACAGGGATGAGCCGGGCTGCAGGAACAGCGGGTCGGACACGGACCCAGCGGAGCAGCCCAGCCCCACAGGGGAACACCCCGCTGCCCCCACTCCCCTCCCAGCCCAGGCAGGGACGCTCCGCGGGCACACAGACCCCACAGCACAAGGAAAGGATTTCTGGGAGCCGCAGCCTGGCCAGGCCGCCTTCCTTGGGAACGTGAGGTACTTCCCACCTCGGAACGCATCCCCAACAGCTGTCTGGCTCCCTGTGTGCCGAGCTCCAGCCTATCCTCCAAAGGCAGGATTTTCCAGGATCCCACCTGCCGGGGGGTCCAGCTCAGCAGCCCCAGGTGGCCCAACCCCCCCGGTGCCCCCGTGTGCCCCTCAGGCCGGGCTGGCGGCAAGTTTGGAGCCTGGCATCAGCCCGGCATTCCCGGGAGCGGGGCTCCAGCCTGGGCACATCCCCCAGCCCACATCCCAGCTCCAGGTGCTCCTCTCACCTGGCCCTGCTCTCCCACCCTCCCCGAAGGACCCGGGTGTCCCCCGGGGCTCCCCGTGTCCCCTCCCCGGGCGGGCACGGCCGCAGCCGTGTCCCTTCCAACGCTGTCATCACCAGGTACAAAGTGCAAAAGTGTTGCTGTTCCTGCATCCATTAAAAACTTTAAAAACAGAACAAAACAAACAGAAAAAGGATTTCCATCATCATTTGCAAATACATCAATTCAGTCTCCAAAGAGCCGGCAAACCCCTGGTCACCTCCTCGTGGGCAGGGTCCCCCTGCGGCCAACGCGGGCAGCGGCAGGAGAGGCCACCTCTGACCCAGCCCAGATCCTGCCCTGACCCACCACGCGTCCACGGAGAGCCCGGGGCAGTCCCGGAACGCAGGGACGCCCGTTTCCCTGGACAGCTGGGCCTCACAGGTCACTCCTCGGCTCCGGCCGGGGACAACCCCGGCCTCGGCCCTGCCAACCCAGTCCAAGCCCTCCCCGCTCCCTCCCGTGGAAGTGTTGGCATTCCTCCTCTCCCGTGAAATGTTTCTGGTAAGGCTTTATTGCTCTACAAAGCGGTGCAAAGGCTGCCCGAGGACAGCTCCATCAGGAACTTTGGTCACACGGCTGCGGGATTTGTGCGCTGGCCCCGGCCGCCGCTGGACCTGCTACCTTCCCAAGAGAAGCTGAATACTGTGTGCAATAACACTGGGAAAACAGCACTGAACCCCAAATCCAAAACAAAAACCAGGGGCGCGGGGAAGGGGACAACTCAAATCAGGCAGAAGGCTTGGGAAGAGCCCGTCATTCCCGTGAGGACTGAACTCAATGCTACATTTCGACAATGCCGAGTGTCTTTCCGAACGGATCGGTGCTGTTGGATCTGCGTGTCTGGTCCTGAACGCCAGCTCGCTCTCATCAATGCAGCATTTATTAAAAAATAAAATTAAAAAAAAAAAAAAAAAAAAAAAAAGAATTGACAAATTGCATCACCAGGGAGCAGCCTGGCCTGGCTCACACACGTCCCGGGGCGGCGGCGGCGGCGTCAAGCGGGGCCGTTCAACGTGGCTTCGGCGCAGGGCAAGGCCTCGTCGCTCCTGCGGGGACACGCAGGGAGCAGCGTTAGGGACGTGGGACACACCGGGAGAGCTCCCAGAGCTTCCCTCATCCCTCCTGGAAATGTGCCTTCTGCTGGCACCTGAGCCCCCCCGGTTTTGTTTTCTCTGCCGGGTGAAGCGTTCTCAGCTCCCTGCTCCCAGTCCCTCACCGGCTGCTACAGGGAAAATCACCGTGGAGTCAGGGAATGGCTCCGATGGGAAGGGACCTTAACGCCTGTCTAGTTCCAACCCCTCCCAAGACCATCACAGGGATGGAGCATCTCTGCTATGAGGACAGGCTGAGAGCTGGGAATGTTCAGCCAGGGAGAGCTCAGAGCCCTTCCAGGGCCTAAAGGGGCTCCAGGAGAGCTGGAGAGGGACTGGGGACAAGGATGGAGGGACAGGACACAGGGAATGGCTTCCCACTGCCAGAGGGCAGGGATGGGTGGGATATTGGGAAGGAATTCCTGGCTGGGAGGGTGGGGAGGGGCTGGGATGGAATTCCCAGATTTGCTGTGGCTGCCCCTGGCTCCCTGGCAGTGCCCAAGGCCAGGCTGGACACTGGGGCTGGGAGCAGCCTGGGACAGTGGGAGGTGTCCCTGCCAAGGCAGGGGGGGCACTGGATGGGATTTAAGGTCCCTTCCCACCCAAACCATTCCAGGATTCTGCCCTCACCTGTCTCTCGTGGCCGTTTCTGTGGCAGTTGTGACAGCAGGGACCACTCTCTGGTGCCCGTCCGTGTGCGTGGCTGCGCTGTTCCGGGCTCGGGGGGCACCGGACGTCCCGGATTCGGCCACGGGCAGCGTCTCCACAGCCGTTCCGTCGGAGCCGCTGCGGGAGAGGGCAGGGACATGTTAACGGAACTCAGCCCACGGGAAAAGCAGGCTCATACTGGAATGGGGCTGCAATTCCAATGGGGAAAACAAAATCCCTCCTGCTCTCCTCACACAGGCCTCAAGATCCCATCGGGAATGAGAACTGGCAATAAACTGGGACTAAGAACAGCGGGCATTGTCCTGGAGGCTCCGGGTCCCAAACCCAACAGGACACAGCAGAACAGCTCCTTGAGGAAGGCATTCCCAACTCCGGCTGCAAATCCAGCCCGAGAGCTCCCAAACTGCCACTGCCACTGCTGGAACGGCACAGCCTGCTCTGGTCGGGCATGGACACGGACACGGACACGGACACGGGCACGGACACGGACATGGACACGGACACGGGCACAGGCACGGACACGGGCACTGCCCTGCTCCACAGGCTCTGCCCAAGGGGCCCCTGAGCCTTCTGGGGCACCCAGAAAATCCTGGATTTAGGGGCAGACCCTAAAATCCCATGGAGGAAAAACCCCAGGGGTTGGATTTTCAGAATCCAAACACGCCGAAGGTGCTCCAGGGCCCATGGAGGTGCCACCTGAGGGACAACGCCCGCGGAGAGGTGCCAACAACCGAAGCTCAGATCCTGGGAAAGGAGAAACTGCAGGGACAAACCCTCCCAATCTCCTGTTTGGAATAAACCCACCCAGATTTCCTAGTGGAGGAGGGATTTCTGTGCACATCCCCATTTTTTGGCTTCCAAGGCAGAGGATGAGCTGCCCCAGGAATGATTTTCCTCCCAGTTTCCATCCAGAACAATTCCTTCTCCCTCTTTCCCAGAGCAAACCTCCACAAAAGGGAGGAAAGCTGGAGGTGGCTGAGCTGGAATCCTGTCATTGGCTCCGGGGGAGTCTTCATGGAAAAAAATAATCCCAGCTGGATAACTGGACATGTGATGGAGACTGGAGACTGAGGTTCTATTTCTGGAGCTACTTCTCTTGAAAAAAACCATAAAAATGAGGAATAATGAGATCCAAACATTCCCATTCTTCCAGGGCTCACAGGCTTCACAGGCTCCTCAAAAGTACAAAAATACACCTTGGAGAGATGCAGGGATGGAGCTGCATTCCCAGGAATGTTGCTGGAAAACCAATTCCCACACAAAAAGCTGGAGCTCGACATTTCTACGGCTCAAAGAGAAACTTCCGAAACCCAGCCCCTGAAGTTTCCAGGACAGGAGGACTCCAGAGTTACTGGAGCACCCAAGGGGGCTTGGGAATTTCTCTGCCTTCCCCAGGCTCCTGGAAAATCCCAGCTGGACACACAGGGCCAGACCAAAGGGTCACACAACCCGAACTAGGAGTTTGTGTGGCATGTCCTGCTGCTCCTTGGGCACTCCAGGGATGGGACCCCAAACCTCCCTGGGCAGCTGGATCCAAACTGGGAAGCTGAGAGCAATTCCTGATCCGCATCTCCCGGCCTAAGGATCCCGTGGGCAGCTGGGATGGTGCTCACGAAGGGTGGAACATCTGGAGGATCTGCTGGGCTGCAACATCTGGTTCTCTGTGACCCCAGTGATCCCGAAATCCACGGAGGCCTTGGGCAGCTCCAGGGATAAAAGACCTGGGTGTGGATTCCAGGGACAAGGGGAAGGAAAACCCCGAGTCTTTTGAGCAGCTCCAAGGGGCATTAGAGATCTCCCTGGGGACTCCAGTACTCCAGGGGCACAAGAGGAAGGAAAACCTGCTCCTACAGCAACGGGAATGGGGTTTGGTGCAGGTTTGGGGAAGTGCTTGGAGAGACTCCACCACGTTCCTGATTTCCCTGGAATCATGAAGGAACGAGGGAAGAAACGGCTATCTCTGCCACGGGCAGAGCGCTCTGGCAGAGCTGAGGACGCTGGGAAGGCTCCGGGTGGCGATTCCCGCTGGGAGCCCCGGCTGGAGCAGCTCCAGTCCCAGCTCTGGCGCCGGCTCCTGCCCTCCCACAGCTTCCCCCTGGATCTCTGGCTATGGACGCAGCTGTGGAGAGCCACAGACACCTGTCGGGGGAGGCCCTGGGGACTCCAGGATCTCCTTTCCTTGCCACAGTGGGATCAGCTCTGGAGAAGGGCAGGCAGGCGGGTTCGGGAAGCTTTATCCTTATGGAATGTGATACAGACACTTGTTTGGAGAGAAAACATTCCAGATGTGCCAAACCTGGACCAGACACTTCCCTCCTGCTAGGAAAGCAGGGGAAGAGGCGGGAACACCCCAAACGGGACGGCCACGGGATGGGAATGGCTGGAGCTGGGCCGGGGAGCGTTAGCTGGGGGATCGGGAACGGCTCTTCCCCCAGAGGGTGTCGGGCACTGGAACAGCTCCCCAGGGAACGGGAGCGGAATCAGAGCTCCAGGAATGTCTGGGCAAGGCTGGGATTGCTGGGATTGCTGGGATTGCTGGGATTGCTGGGATGGCTGGGATGGCTGGGATTGCTGGGATTGCTGGGATGGCTGGGATGGCTGGGATGGCTGGGATTGCTGGGATTGCTGGGATGGCTGGGATGGCTGGGATGGCTGGGATTGCTGGGATTGCTGGGATGGCTGGGATGGCTGGGATGGCTGGGATTGCTGGGATTGCTGGGATGGCTGGGATGGCTGGGATGGCTGGGATTGCTGGGATTGCTGGGATGGCTGGGATGGCTGGGATGGCTGGGATTGCTGGGATTGCTGGGATGGCTGGGATGGCTGGGATGGCTGGGATTGCTGGGATTGCTGGGATGGCTGGGATGGCTGGGATGGCTGGGATTGCTGGGATTGCTGGGATGGCTGGGATGGCTGGGATGGCTGGGATTGCTGGGATTGCTGGGATGGCTGGGATTGCTGGGATTGCTGGGATTGCTGGGCTGTCCCGGGCAGCTGGAACAATGATCCTGTGGGTCCAGCCCAGGACATCCCCTGATCCTCCTGGGAACCCAACCCAGGCGAGATCCTGCTCTGCCCACACCACGATCCACAGAGGAAAAGCACCTGGAGCACAGCCTGGATCAGATCCAGTGGATCCAATTCCACATAATCCTAGAGGAGAGGCTGCTTGCAGCACAGCTGGAACTGCTGTGCCTTCCCTCACCTTCTGCTTCCCAGGAGGCCACAGCCGGGCCATTCCCAGGCACACAGCGTGCATTTATCAGAATCAATGCGTTCATCAACATGAAATTATTGATCAAAATTAATGCATTTACCAAAATTAATGCATTTACCAGAATTAATGCATTTATCAGACTGAAATTATTTATCAAAATTAACTGTATTTATCAGAATTAATGCAACTATCAGAATTAGTGCATTTATCAGAATGAATCCATTTATCAGAACGAGCTGCCTCCAACTGAACAGCCCTTGGGATAACTCCTGCCCTAATTCCAGGGAATTCTGCAATCCCAGCGGTTTCCCAGCCCCCGGGGCCCCCGGAGGTGCTGCTGGCTGAGCACGCCCGGCGATGACCCCAAACTGTCACCAACCATCGCTCAAGGGAAACTCCTGATCCCGAGTCAGGTGCACAAATCCAGGGACTCCAGCGGGAAAAAACCAGGAAGAAGTACATGGAAGAATGTGAGGAAAAACCTCGGAATCCTAGAAGTGGGTGGAATCTTTGTGGATGCAGCAGATGCTGACTGGGCCGGGCAGCAGCACCCCCCCCATGACTGGGGCTGGATTGAGGATCCAATCCCTACAAACCATTGCCCAATCCCAGGACCTGCTCCAGCCTTTCCTGGTGCTTTTATCATTGACTGGCTTTGACACCGAGGGGAAAACGAGAACCAGAGCGGGTTAAACCTTCCCCACACGGCTGCAGGAGCATCCCACGGGAGCCTCTGCTCCGCTTTTCAGAGCGATCCTGCCCGGATCCCTGCCCTGGGCCCGGATCCCAGATCCGCAGGGACAGGGATGCTCCTGTGACACTGGAGTGGCCCAGAGGAGCCCCAGCCCTTCCTCGGAACAGCCCTGTGCTAAACATGTCCCTCAGCCCCACGCCGTGCCAGGCCAGGGGCAGGACCTGCTCCCAGGGGACACTGGGACACGGAGCCCGCAGGAGAGGGGACACGGAACCGCGCCGAGCCACCCCAGGGGCCACCTCAGCCCAGGGCCACCCCAGGGGCCATCCCAGCCTGGGGTCACCCCAGGGGCCATCCCAGGGGCCATCCCAGCCCGGGGTCACCCCAGGGGCCATCCCAGCCTGGGGTCACCCCAGGGGCCATCTCAGCCCGGGGCCATCCCAGCCCGGGGCCATCCCAGGGGCCATCCCAGCCCACGGACACCCTTCCCACCTGGCAGGAGCTGCCCTGTCCTTCGCGGCCTCCTGTGCCGTGGCCGTGGCCGTGGGTTCCGTGCCAGCCCTGGCCTTGTCGTCGTCGTCGTCGTCGCTCTCGGAGCTGTCCGAGGAGCTGCTGTCCGAGGCCACCAGCGGCGCCTTCCGTGTCCCTCGCGCGTTCCACACACAGGGAGAGGCAGCGCTGGCTGGGGGAGGAACAGCCCGCACTGGAACCTCGGGAAAACTCCCCAGGAACAGCCCCGAGCAAGGAGGGAGGGCTCACACCGGGCTTGCAGCCACCGCAGACGGTCAGGGAATCGTGGGACGGGCTGGGTGGGAAGGACCTCGAAGCCCCTCCAGTGCCGCCATGGGCAGGGACACCTCCCGCTGTCCCAGAGCGCTCCAAGCCCCGTCCAGCCCGGCCTGGGACACTTCCAGGGACAAATTAAGTGTCCCCGTGGTATCAACTCCAACTCACTGCAGCTCCATCCCTTCCCCGCCAAAGCTGTCCCAAGAAACCCTCGGGATTTCTGCCTTTGCTTCCTTCACTGACCCTGCAGGGAACCCTCGGGACAGGGACCCTGCAGGCACGTTCTCCCTGCCCCAGGCGCTCCGTGCAGCATTCCCAGGAGCTGGGAGCGCCCCGAGCACGGCCACGTGTCACTCACAGTTCTTGTCCTGGTCGGCGCCGCTGCTCTCGGTGTCCACGGGGGAGCTGCAGCGAGGGCCGGACTCGGAGCTGGGGAGGGAACAGCCCTGAGCACGGACGCCGGGATCACCCAGAGCTTCCCGACAGCCCTGCAGGAGCAGCCACCGGCCTGGCTCCTCCTTCCAATCAATGTTTCCAATTTCTATAAACCTTATTTACTGGTTTTCTACCCCAGTGAGGACACGGAAAGCTGTGTCCCAGCCCCGCTCAGGAGCACCGGGAAGCAGTGGGAAGCACGAAGGAGCCCGGATCCAGGATCATCAGACAACATCAAACAATGAAAGGGAAGCAATGGGAAGGGAAGGGGAAGAACAAAGGATTACAGCCAGGCACTCCATCAAAACGCATCCCAAATATTCCTCCGTTCCCCAGCTCCAAGTGAGCTGGAATTCCGTGGCTCTTACCAGCAGAAAGGCTGGAAGTCTGTGAACTTGGCCCAGCCCTTCTCCTCGGGGGCGCTGCTCTGCGGGGCGGCCGAGTCCCACACGCTGGATCCCACGTCCATGGCCACGGGCGGCGTGGGGCTCGCGGGCTCGAACACGGCCGTCCAGCTGGCCCCTGCCGACACGACAGCCTGGCGTGGGTGCCAGCACAGCCCGGCCGGCCTGGACAGCCCGGGGACACAGGGACACAGCAACCCAGCCCAGAGACAGCCCGGGGACACAGGGACACAGCAACCCAGCCCAGGAACATCCCTGGGACACAGCAACCCAGTCCAGGAACATCCCTGGGATCCCAGGGACACAGCAACCCAGTCCAGGAACATCCCAGGGACACAGTAACCCAGCCCAGAGACAGCCCAGGGACACAGCAACCCAGCCCAGGAACATCCCTGGGACACAGCAACCCAGCCCAGAGACAGCCCGGGGACACAGGGACACAGCAACCCAGCCCAGGGACATCCCTGGGACACAGGGACACAGCAACCCAGCCCAGGGATCCCAGGGACATCCCAGGGACATCCCAAGGATCCCAGGGACATCCCAGGGACACAGCCATCCAGCCCAGAGCACCCCTCCCACACCCGCCTGTGTCCCAGGGAAATCCCTCTGCGGATGTCTGTCCACAGGAGGTGCGTCCACGGACACAAGTGTCACCGTGGGTGGCTTCATTCCCTGAGCCAGGGATTCCCAGCTCCAAGTCCCTCAGTTCCCTGACAAAAGCTCCCATCTCCATCTTGGATGGTTGGATTTTGGCAGTTTCAGGTAAGGAACCGATCAATCGATTCCAATATTTAAGATCCTAAAAATCACCTCTTAATTGCCTTTTTTACCGTCCTGGGCAATTCCTCCTCCAGAACCTATTTCCATTTCTAGTTCTACTCCCAGGCCTACAAATCCCACCTTTGGAATAGTGTTTTTCCTGAGCTTTTCCCAGGGAAGAGGGAGGATTGCAGAGCTCTGCAGGAACAGAACCAAGCACCTGTGGTTGCACCCTCAGCACTGATCTCAAATTCCAGGTGAGTCTCCAGAGGGGAACTGGGCTGCCACACGCAGCCCACCGGGACTGGGAGGTTTATACTGGCTCTTCCCAACGAACTGGAATATCTGACACTTCCAAAGGCTGCAGAGAGCAGGATCCTGGGAGAACCCTGCCTGGTGCTCACAGTGACAACACAAAGGCAGCGCCCAGAGAAAGAAATGCCTTAGAACTGGAAAAGCTTGGAAAAATGGATGGTTGGGAAAATGGTTTTGCCCCATGGAATCGTTCTGCTGACAACACCGCGAGTGTCCAGCATTCCCACGGTGTCATTTACACGGAGAGTTGGGAAAATCCCTGAAGGACCAGACGAGATGGAAAGAGACAATTTACAGGAGTCTGGAGGGACAGGACACAGGGAATGGCCTCCAGCTCCAGGTTTAGATGGGATCTTGGGAAGGAATTCCTGGCTGGGCTGGAATTCCCAGAGCAGCTGTGGCTGCCCCTGGATCCCTGGCAGTGCCCAAGGCCAGGCTGGACACTGGGGCTGCAGCAGCCTGGGACAGTGGGAGGTGTCCCTGCCATGGCAGGGGTGGCACTGGATGGGATTTAAGGTCCCTTCCCACTCAAACCATTCCAGGATTCCAGGAAACACCTGTCCCTCTGCACTCCTCCTCCAGGCACTGTAGCGTTGGGTTCGCAACAGGCAAAGCTCAGTTGGAAAAGCAGGAAAGCGAGCAGGGCCGGGGGTGTGGAGACACCTGGCAAAGGTGGGCACAAAACTCCTGTCCTGGGATGGGAGGAGCTCAGGTCACACCCCTGTACTGCTGCTCTGATTGGGATTTGTACTACAGGAGCCGGGATTCAGGGAATCACACAGTCATGGAATGGTTTGGGTGCGAGGCGACCTTGAAGCTCCTCTCATTCCAAGCCCTGCCATGGGCAGGAACCCTTTCCCTGGGATTCTCCCTGAGGGGCTGCCTGACACGAGGGCTGTTCTGGGGCAGGGCTGCAGCTCCCTGAGCCTCCGAAGGCACAAAGTGAGCCCTGACATTCCCGTTTCCCGGCCAGGAGGAACTGGGGGCTCTCTGGGGGAAGCTGGCGGTGTGTGAGTGCTGCAGATCCAGGGACGTGCTCCCGCAAATCCGGTACCTTGGGAGGAGTCCGAGTCCTTCTGCTCCGGGGTGCTGCCCTTGTGTGGGGAGGGCGGCGGCGGCTGCTCCTCCTCCTCCTCCGAGTCCACGCTGCCGTCGTGGTCCCCGTTCTCCAGGTCACTCTTGGAGCTCTCCGACGTCTGCGACGCTCCAAACCTGAACGGGAACTGGGAATGAGCCAGGCCCGGAGCAGCCACTGCATCCATCCCTCAGCTCCTCCTCCCTGTCCCTGGGGAAACAACCCGCAGCTGCCCAGAGCCTCTTCCAGGGCTGTTTCCCCCAGAATATTTCCCCAGATTTCTCAGGGCAATCGTGGGTGCTCGGAGAGACTCCTCCAGATTCCTGAGGGCTCTGGTGTCAGAATTCCCTGGAGGTGCAGGACAGACCCGGGCTGGGGGCACCGCACAAACCAGTGCCAGCGAGGGGACGGACACTGGGCCGGGGCCCACCCTGTGCCCGGGCAGGACCTGAGGCTGACGACGCTTGGTGGGATACGTTCGGGTCTTGGATGTTTCCCTGCTTCCTCTGATCACATTTCAGACTGGGAATTATGGAAATAACTTTATTTAATACGTGGCTCTCTCAAAGGGATGAAAAATGATTTCAAAGCCTGAGATGCCCCGGGAGGCCTCTTGTTCTCACTCTTCTGATCTGAACATTCTGAGAAAGAATGTTCTGCCACTCCCCTGAGTCTCACCTCCTCTTCCTCCTCCTCCTCCTCCTCCTCCTCCTCTCCGAGGATGCAGAAGGAGCACATTCCAAGTGTTTCACACTAAGGGTGGAGGTTTTTCATGTGTTAGATGGAAGCCCCGTTAATTAGGTGTTCCCACTGTTAATGAACTCCCTCGAACTGGATCTGTGTCCCAGCACAAGCGGCAGGGAAAGCGCTCGGGGTTGTCAGATAAAACCTCACAGCCCCAGAATGACACAAAACCCAAGGAATTCCTGCTGGCCTGGACTGACACGTGCGGATTCCCGGCACTAGGGGAAGATCAGGGTTCTGCTTGCACCTTACCGTGTCCTGGACTTGACCTGGGTGGCGTAGGAGATCTCCTTCTCCTCCCAGATATCCTCCTCCTCCTCGTTGTCGTCGAACTGCTGGATGCGCTCGTTGCAGCAGGCCTCGAACAGGGAGGCGTTGGGCTGCAGGGACCAAAGGGAAAGCACATTCCAGAGGGTCTCTGGAGACACTCCTTTCATCCCAGTCCAGGGCTGACCCACCCCAGCTTTGCTCAGGAGCTGGGATCACCTGGGATCACCACAGCCCAGCTGCTGCTTTGCTTTGGGGCAATAAACCGGGAAAGGCCAGGAACAGCCTGGCAATGTTTAGATCCATGAGAAATCCACCTCTGCTTGTGCTTCCCTAATCTCTGTCTGGAAAGATGATCAAAAGCTGGGAGAGCTGGGGATGTTCATGAGGAGAAGAGAGGAACCCAGGGAGAGCTCAGAGCCCTTCCAGGCCCTAAAGGCGCTCCAGGAGAGCTGCAGAGGGACTGGGGACAAGGCCTGGAGGGACAGGACACAGGGAATGGCTTCCCACTGCCAGAGGGCAGGGACGGCTGGGATTTTGGGAAGGAATTCCGGGCTGGGAGGGTGGGGAGGGGCTGGGCTGGAATTCCCAGATTTGCTGTGGCTGCCCCTGGATCCCTGGCAGTGCTCAAGGCCAGGCTGGACACTGGGGCTGGGAGCAGCCTGGGACAGTGGGAGGTGTCCCTGCCATGGCAGGGGGGGCACTGGAGGGGCTCTGAGGTCCCTGCCCACCCAAACCATTCCCGGATTCCATGATTCTGAAGAACAACAGACTGGCACTGCAGGGAGGGAGGAAGATTCCCTCCGTGCCAGGGGTGCTGCTTCAGAGGAAACATTTCCTGGGAGGAGCCCCCGAGGGCCCGAGCAGTGGCCCCAGCTCCCCCAGGCCCCTCTGCACTGCCCAGAGCCTCCCCAAACCTCTGTTCTCCCAGCATTTATTCCAGCACTGTCCCAGGTTCCCACTCACGCTGTCGTCGTCAGCGTCGATGTTGAAGTTGATCTCGGCGATGCGGTCGAAGGGAGCGCTGGCAGGGAGGGAGGGAGGGAGGGAAGAGCCTCAGGGGGGGCTCCGAGGAGCCCGTGCTTCCCAACGGGAGAGCAGCAGAGCCAGAGCCGCTCCCGGGCTGGGATCCCTGCACAGCCGCTCCTGCACCGGGCCGTGGCGTCCCCTCGCTGCGGGAAGGGTTATTCCAGCCTGGAACATTCCCTGCCCATGGCAGGGGGAACCCGAGGGGCTTCCTGGGGGCTCGGGCTCTGCTCCCAGGGAACAGGGACAGGAGGAGAGGGAACGGCCTCAGGCTGGGCCAGGGCAGCCTCAGGGTGGACACCAGCAGGAATTTCCCCATGGAAAGGGGGTCAGGCCTTGGCAGGGGCTGCCCAGGGAGCTTTGGAGTGCCCGTCCCTGGAGGTGTCCAAGGAATTCCTGGAGGTGGCACTCAGAGCTCTGGGCTGGGGACAAGGTGGGGATTGAGCACAGCTGGGACTGGACAGGCTGGGAGGGCTTTGCCAGCCCCGGGGATCCCGGGATTCTGTGACTCCTAGTGCAGGAGTGGCCCAAAGCCCGAGGTGTGGCCGTGCAGTGAATATCCCAGGATGCCGCAATTCCCAGCCCGAGCCAGAGGAGCCCCTGGTGGGAACAGCAGAGGGTGCTGCAGGCCCAGAAATTCCCAATTCCCGGAGTTGGCATCCAGCAAGAGTTCGCTCCCCTGCTTATGGATGTGTAGCTTCTCCAGTGTAATTTTCTTTGGAAGACAATCCAGCTCAACACCCCTGCAATCCCAGGGACACTGGCACGTGACTGATCCTCCTTAAATATTCCAATTCACTTCAATCCCAGGGTCCAGCAGCTGGAAAGAGCTGGCAGGGAGCACCACTCCCAGAATATTCCAGGTTTTGCAGGATATTCTCCTTTTCCAACCACAAACAGAGCCGTAACATCCCAGGCACAGACTTTTTCCAGCTTCCTGTTCATACTACACCGGGCACGAGGCTCCTGGGGCAGATCCTCAGGGATTTAACTCCTCCCTGCCCCTCACCTCACATGGGGCCACATTTGCCAGCAGTGAAAAGTTTACTTCATTTCATTTCATTTCATTTCATTTCATTTCATTTCATTTCGTTTCATTTCGTTTCATTTCGTTTCACTTCATTTCACATTTTACTGTGTAGAACTGAATAATTTCTGTTCAATTCAACTCTGATTCTATTCTGGAACTTCTTGGCCTTACTGAGGTTCTGACATCTCCAAGGCTCCGGAAAAACCCTGGATGGGAAGGGCAGAGGTGCTGCCCTGGATCCCAAGGAATTCCTGGGACGGAGACAAAGCCAGGAGCACTGGGATCCCCTGGAGCGCTGCTCTGCCGTAACTGCGTGGTCCCAATTTCAGGACTGTTATGGCCACTGGGATAATCCCAGTGCCAGGTACATTTCCAAGGAGAGAGGATGAGCTGCAGCTTTAAAGGGATTAAAGGAATTCTCTAAAAGCAGCAAATTCCGAGCTCTGGATTCAGCAAGTTGTGTAACACTAAATCCCCTTCCCTGTCTCCCCGAACTGCCACGGCTCCTGACTGTTCCCTGTTCCCCTTCTCAGGAGCAGGAAAATGGCTGCATTTTTCCATGGATTCCATGAGAGCACCGTCCCTTCACTCCTCATTCCAGTAAGGATTTAATTCCTTGGAAAAGATCTTCGTTTCTGCCCAGAGTTTGCTCTCATGCTTTGCTTTTAAACTCATTCTAGACCAGGGCTGGACAACATCTGCCTGCTTTATTTCAAATATCCCTCTTTAAAATGAAGGAATACTTTTCCTTGCTTCTCCACCTGGCTCTGGAGATCGGGCTGGGCTCCTGGAAAACAAGGAGCTGTTTCCAACCTGAGGAGGGATAACGAGGCTCACTTATAAACCCGAAGCAGAGGGAGGATGGGATGCAAAGAGGCTGAAATGCCAAACACCCCCAGGCTCCCTTGCTGCTGTCACTGAACGCCCCCAGACTCACTTGATGTTGTCATCCTGGTCTGCAAACTCCTCGTCGTTGAAGCCAAACTGATCCACGAAATTGGCCGTCATCTGCTGCATCTGGTACTCAGAGAAGGCCTGGGAAGGGATCCCAAAAAGTCCATCATTAGGGTGTCCAGAGACATTCCAGGAACAGTTGGTGGAGCTGTGTGGAAACAGCTCCTCCAGGAAAGCATTAAAACCCCAGAAGCGTGTGAAATCCTCATTCCGAAGGGATCCCAAAAAGTCCATCATTAGGGTGTCCAGAGACATTCCAGGAACAGTTGGTGGAGCTGTGTGGAAACAGCTCCTCCAGGAAAGCATTAAAACCCCAGAAGCATGTGAAATCCTCATTCCGACCCCCTCCCGAAGCAGGGCCACACGGAGCTCTGGGCTTCCCGCTCCGATGCCTCCTGTGCTGCTCCCAGCTGGGTCCCAGCCCGCGGAACTGCTCTGGGAAAGCCCAAAGGAGCTGAACACGCGGACTGGGAGCAGAGTTTGGGAAGCTGCTCCACACCAGGACGGACCAAAGGTAACAGAGCAGCGAATTTCCCGGGAATAGCGAAGGTGTTCCCAACCCACCTGCTGGAGAGTGAGTTCGTTGGGAAAAGCACTTTCAATGTCCTCATCCTCGCTGGAGGAGTGCAGGTGGTGGGTGCTCACCTGGGAAAGCACAAACCAGTCAGGGAACCGGGGAAAGCTGGAAAAGCTCCAGTGTTTCAGCTCCACCAAAGCCCAAACTCCTGCCCACGCAGGAGCTGCCCCAAGGAATCCCAGGGAGCAGCTCAGCACCACGGATCGGCTCTGCTGAAGGACTGCTATGGAATTATCTTTATGGAAACGCTTTCTACTCTGCCCTGGAAGCATTCCTCAGCACAACAAGGAAAAGGAGAAAAAGCAGGAATATCCCTTTTTTCTGTCAGGGGAAGCCCAGGAGCCACCGGAGCGACCAACTCACCAAATCCACCGTGTTCCTCCGGTTCGTCTCCGTCAGCGTCTCCTCCACGAAGCTCTCCCACCTGCCCCTGCAGTCCTCGGGCAGCTCTGCAACGAGAGGGTCACAAACCCATGGGATTCGGCTGTTCTGAGCCAGCTGATCCCCTCGGGGACTCACCTGGGCTAAGGACACTCAGCTTCTCTCACCTTGCTGGGAACAACCCCAGGCGGGGCTCCGGCTGTGCTTGGTTCTTCCCTCTTCTCCTGGGGACTGGGGGGCCCTTCCCATCCCTCCCACCCCCCTAGCCCGGCACAGCGGGACAACTGGGAGCCCGGAGGTGAGCAGAACTCGGGGGCTGAGGAAAGGGAAGTTTGATAAATGGAGGAAAGAGCCAAAGACTGTGTCCCCAGATTGTCACTGCCTGGCTGTGCCCCCCTCCCAGCCCAGCAGGGGCTGAGCAGTGGGGATGGAAAATGTGGAAGATGGAAAATCCTCCTCCCTCCCACCCAAACCCATGTGACAAAAGCAGTTCTCCCAGTGGATCTGGTGAGGGCAGGATGGACACAGCCTAGCGGTGGGAGTATCTCTGATGAGCACACCTGGGGCCTCTGCGGACATTTACCCTCGTGTCTCTTTCCTCAGAGAGGTGTCATGGAATCACGGAATGGTTTGGGTGGGAAGGGACCTCAAAGCCCACCCAGTGCCACCCCTGCCGTGGCAGGGACACCTCCCACTGTCCAGTCTTAACCTTGCTGTGTGGAAACCAAGAGCAGCCAAATGGGGTCTCACCACACCTTAAATGACAGGATATTGTGGGATTTCATTGGGAACCCTTCTCAACGGGAAAGGATCTTGAGGAAATGCCTGCAGTGAATCTTTCCAGGAGCTCCCAAGGGTTATTTTACTCTGGAGAGCAGTGAGGGGGAGCAGGAGGAGGAGGAAGAGGAGGAGGAGCAGGCAGTACCTTTGATGAAGTCACTGATCTGGGCCTGCATGGGCCCCTTCTCCATGTTGTGCACCACGGCGTTGGCGATGCGGGTCAGGTGGCCCATGTTCCCTCTCCTCCTGCCGCCCTCTGCCCTGGAACAGAGAGCAGCCGCTACCCAGGAGCCAGGGAGCCAGGACGGAGCCCTGGGAACGGCCCGGAATTCCTGCCCCAATGGCCCCAGAATTCCTGCCCCAATGGCCCGGGAACTCCTGCCCCAACGGCCCCAGAATTCCTGCCCCAATGGCCACGGCATTCCTGCCCCAACGGCCCCAGAATTCCTGCCCCAATGGCCACAGAACTCCAGCCCCAACGGCCCTGGCATTTCTGCCCCAATGGCCTCGGAATTCCTGCCCCAATAGACACAGAATTCCAGCCCCAGCAGCCACAGAATTCCTGCCTCAATGGCCACAGAACTCCTGCCTCAATGGCCACAGCATTCCTGCCCCAATGGCTACAGAATTCCTGCCCCACACATCCCAGAGGTCCCTGCAGAACCCCAGCAGGGATCAGCCCTGCTCCGGCAGGACGGGATGAGCTCACTCCCAGCACGGGGACCTTCCCTCATTTGCCACGTTTTGGGATCCCTCGTCCCACTCAGGTAACATGGGAGGAGCTCCAAACAAGGAGCTGAAGATGGAGAATATGCAGGAATAAATAATCTGATTGTAATTCCCAGGGGAAAAACCTCCCGGAGTTAAGGATTTACAGCACAGCTACTGACAGAGCTCCAGGGTGGGACTGGGATCGCAGCAGTGAATCCAGAACAGAAGACATTCCCCTCCAACCATGGGATTCCCCGTTGGGATAAAACTGGATCCCAACACGGAGCCGAGCGGCCCTGAGTCCCTTCTCACTGCTTTCCCTCCCGGAGAGCGAAGCCGTGCTCCAAACCCCATCAGGGAATCCTGGAATGGTTGGGTGGGAAGGGACCTCAGAGCCCCTCCAGTGCCACCCCTGCCATGGCAGGGACACCTCCCACTGTCCCAGGCTGCTCCAGCCCTGGTGTCCAGCCTGGCCTTGGGCACTGCCAGGGATCCAGGGGCGGCCTCGGCTGTCCCTGCCGGTCTCCATCTGCCCACTGAGAGCAGCCAAGGACCTTCCTGGAAACTCCACCTTCCCAAAGCCCCAGCTGAGATCCCGCTGCTTAAATCCCTATTTTTTTCCTTCCATTCAGATTCTTTCCAGTGTGGTGGTGACTGGAACTCTTTGGCAGGGAACAGGGATGAGCTCCGGCTCCTTTCTGGTTTAATCAGGAAATCTCCCAAGCAGCACCCAGGGATATTTTTGGTCCTACAGAACTGGGCAATGAAATGCCCAGCAAAATTCCTTATGTGGACAAGGGGCTGTAAACAGGACCAAAACCCCAAACAACCCAAACCAAACCACCAAAAAAACTGTAATCCAAGCCCCACCCCACCAATTATGGCCTGAACAGCTCCAGTGGGGCTCCAAAGCCCTTGGAAGTCACCAGGAGCTGAAAATAGAGAGGGAGGACCAAACACTGAGCTGGACACGGAAACTGAGGCCTCCGGAATATTTTCACTTTAATGTTCTGGTTCTTTTAAAATATTTCGTTCTTATCAGCCCAATCAGCACAAAATCCAGGGGGTTTATACAGCTAAAATATGAAATCCAGGGCACAAATGCTTGGCCAGCCCATCTTAAAACAGTGTTCTACTCCAGGGAGAATAAAACTGTGCATTTAAAACAAAAAAAGAATGAAAAACCTGAGTATTCCTTGGGATTCCCTGAGAAAGCAGGAAAGCAGCAGGCTGAGTGTTTGGGATGAGCTGTTGGAAACATCCATAAAACCCACCACGCCTTCAAATCCCGTCTATTTGGGAATTTGGCTTTTCAGCATGCAAACCATGTCCATTCCAAATCCCACCCAAATTCCAAGTCTGTTTGGACACCATTAAATTGGAAATTCTCCAAGAATATTCCAAAGTCAAGAGCAGCCCCGGGCCAGTCATTCCTTACTGGATTTTGTCATTGGCTTCCCAGGCGTCCAATATCCTCTGCACCAGGCAGCACTTCTGGAACAGCTGGGGGAAAAAGGGAGAAAATTCAGAATTTTCCAAAGGAGAACTGTGGATCCTTCTGTTCCTCCCCCCGCTCCTCCTCAGGAGCTCACACCTCAGCCCTTCCCTGCCCAAGAGCCCCAATTCCTTCCTGGTTCTTCCCCAGGGGATCCAGGGAGAGCAGGAACACCTGGAGCATCCCCAGGCTGCTTCTGGGATTCCCAGCAGCAGCAATGAAAACACTGCTGGCATTTCCCCAGCACCACACCAAGGCCTGACCACTGAAGGCTGGAATGTTCTTGGTTAGTTTTTTGTCCAAAATTTATAGTTACTTTTTTTAAAAAAAGGAGTTTTAATAATAAATAGGGATAATTTTAATAATACATAATAGGGATAATTTAAATAATAGGGATAATTTTAATAATAAATAGGGATAATTTTAACAATAAATAATAGGGATAATTTTAATAATAAATAATAGGGATAATTTAAATAATAAATAGGGATAATTTTAATAAATAGCAAGGGGTTCATAGGGCCATTAAATGAGGGGAGTTTTAATGGGATGCTACAAATAAAGGTACAAAAGCAACCATGGTTCCGTGAGAACCACTAAAAATGATAATAAATAACAATAAAGCCAGCTAAAAATTGATAATAATAAAAACGCCCACTAAAAATTGATAATAAAGAATAATAAAGCCAGCTAAAAATAGGTAATAAGTTATAATAAAGCCCACTAAAACCAGATAATAAGTAATAATAAAACCCACTACAAATGATAATAAATAACAATAAAGCCCACTAAAATTTATAACAAATGATAAACCCCACTAGAGCTGACAATGAACGGTAAGAAACCCCACCAAGAGCGACAGTAAATAATCGGACGCGCAGCGCGGGCTGTGGAACAGCCCGAGGCAGGGACGCCCAGCCCCGTCCCCGCTCTCACGTGGGTGACCATGACGTTCTCGGGCGCTCCGGCCGCGGGCTCCGCGGGCTCCGCGGGCTCCGGGGGCTCCGGGGCCGCGCTCCCGCTCGGAGCCTCCTCCTTGCTGCCCGGCTCCCCCGGGCCGGGCTTCCCCTCGTGCGCAGAGTGCGACAGGATGGCCGCTATGGACAGCTCCACTTGGAAATGCAAAAAGTTATTCCACGTGTATTTAAAAAATAAATCCTGGAGGAGAAATGAGAGATGGAAGAGTTTAGTCGGGATGAAACTTCCTGGTTTTAATGAGCAATGAGATCAGGGGTCTTTAAGGGTCTCCCCATCCCAGGATTCTGGGACTCTGCGATATTAAACTGTTGCCCGGGTTGTCTGATCAGCGATTCCCCTCAGAGTTTTCCTGCTACGCCCCAGCACCCGCTGCTGGCTGGGCTCTGCTGGCTCTGCGCTCCCAGGCTGCTCCGTCTGTCGGGAAATCAGTGAATATTCCCAATAAACGGAGCACTTGGGAATCTTCACACACCGACAGCACTCACAGCACAGACACACCGAATACAACAACTTCACTCTGCTGGGGCTGAATGAATCCGAGGAAAAACAGCAATTAAATCATTGCTAAGGATGGAATTAATTCTCTTAAGGCTGCCCAGGCTCTGGGAGGTCTTTTCCAGCCTCACGGACCCTGGGAGAAAAGCCATCTCCCAGCATTCCAGGAGCTCACACCCACAACCAGACTGTCTCACACCCTCTCCACTGAACTAAGGAGGAACTGGAAGCGTGAGGTTCGGTCCAAAGCCCAACAGTCGGGTCTGGATCACAAAAGCTCCTCCAGGGATGGCTGCTCCTGCTTGGAGCAGATCAGGGGAATAACGGGACTTTGGTCCCCCGGCACAAACCCCGCACAGAACGGATCCCAGGGCGGGCAAAGCTGCTCCCAGCTGGAATTCCCCCGTCCCAGGGCGCCAGGATACTCACAAGTAACAAGTCCATGGTGCCGAGCCTGCAGAGCTCCTGGTTGATGCCGGGGGTGTTGGTGTGCAGCAGCGCCGCGATCAGCCGCGAGCCGTGCAGCCGCGCGTTGCCCAGCGGCTCCTCCAGCAGCCCCAGCGTGGTCAGGATCGCCGGTTTCTGGGGAGCAGGGACGGCAGTCAGGGCAGGATGACGCTCCCTCCCGCGCTGCCAGCGCCGGGACGCGGGGCCACGGCCGCCAATTCAACCGCGGCAATTCCGCCTCACCGGGAAGGACTTTCCACGGAGCGGGCAGAGCCCTGGAACTGCTGCCCAGGGAGGGCCCGAGTCCCCCGCTCTGCAGACACCCCACAGCCACCTGGACGTGTCCCTGTGCCACCTGCTCCAGGTGACCCCGCCCTGCAGGGGCTTGCACTGGACGATCCCTCCCAACCCCAGCTCTTCTGGGATTCTGGGATTTCACAGAACCCACTCATTTCAGGAACGTTCTCAGCAGGGAAACCTAAACCACCTTCCCAAGAGGATGCTTCTAGGACCACTGGGAGATGTAACTTCCAAATCAGAACATTAAAATCCAACCAAAAGTTCCTTTCTCTCCATCTCTTCCCATCTCCACTCAATCCCCCAGCCCCACACTGTCTCCACTTCCTGGATTTCCCTGAACACGACCCTCAGATTCCTGCAGCAGATTCCTGCAGCAGATTCCTGCTGCCTCATCCCTGCAAGCCCGAGTTAGGAAAGCGGCGTGTGGATTTCCCTTCCCCGGCCGTGTGTCCCCGCGGGAGCAGTCTGAATCCCCGGGAATGCCGGCTGTACCTTGGGCGGGCGCAGCAGCAGCTGGTGGAAGTCCTTGAGCCGGGGCTCGATGCCGTGCAAGATGCTGCTGTTGACAGTGTAAGACCTCTCGAATCCCTGAGTGTACGAGTCCATCAGGCCTTCCACTCTGAGGGAACACCGGGATTCACTCGGGGTTCACTCACAATTCCCTCTTCCCGTTCTGAACAACCAAGTGACACCAGCTGGGCCTCAAGGTGCCTCCCAACCCAGCCCATCCTGGGATTCTGGGACTTAACAACATGAAACCATTGCCCAGCTCGGTGTTTAATCAGGATTCCTTCTAAAACCATTCTCCTTCTACACTTCCCACTTTCCATCCTCCTTCTCCCGGGGCCCAGAGCTGCCCCCAGTATCCAGAGGGGGAGATTTCATTACAGAGCCTCCAGTCACACTGGCCATGTCAGTGGTTTTCTCATCAAAAATAAGGATGAAGAATAATAATTTTCAGCTCCTGAACATATTCCCATTCTTGCATGATATTGATTCCATTATATTAATTCTATTATTATATTGTGTTTTTTAATGTTGGTATCATTTCCAAGGTGCTGCTCACACTCCCAAACCTGTGCTGAGCTCAGGGGGAGCTGACCATAAACAATCTCCCTGCAGAGCTAGCAAACCACATTCCCAAAGGGCTTCCTGGGCTTCCACACTCCTGAACACTTCCAAAGGAAAAGGCTCAGCAAGAGTTAACTACAAATGCTTGTTCCTCCCAGTGTCCCAGGCTGGCCTTGGGCACTGCCAGGGATCCAAGGGCAGCCCCAGCTGCTCTGGGCACCCTGTGCCAGGGCCTGCCACCCTCCCAGCCAGGGATTCCTTCCCAATATCCCATCTAAAACTCCCCTCTTCCAGCCTGAAGCCACTCCCCGTGTCCTGGCACCGCCTGTCCTGGCAGAGAGCTCCCAGCAGGCCTCAGCCTCCCCTCTGTGCCCCCAGCCCAGGCTGGAGCCCCCAGGCGGCTCCCGAGGCCCAGTCCCGGTGATCCCGGCGATCCCGGCGATCCCGGCGATCCCGGTGACGCGGTGATCCCGGCGGTCCCAGCTCACCCGGAGCGCCGCGTTTCCAGCAGCGTCAGGAGCACCTGGGTTCCGTTCACGATGCAGTTCTCGCTCTGCTCCCCGTCGAACATGTTCCTGAGGAGCTGCTCCACGCACTCCTGCCTGCGGACACAGCGCGGGGTCATGGGGGCTGGGGCTGCC
>VWPU01014410.1:0-13431 GCA_013398955.1 Callaeas wilsoni | reverse complement strand
CCTGGACTGCTGGATGTGCCAGGAAGGTGTTACCTTGTCCTCCAGAGCAGCTCTGCTCTCTCTCACACAATTTCGACTGGAAGTTGCCACCAGCTAAAATAAAATCCCAAAGAGATCTTTCCAGGCCATCAGTGGAGAGGGGATTCCTCAGGGAATGCTGAGGAACTGCTCTGCACAGAGTGGGAATTGTGGAATCATTTGGGTTGGGAAAGACATCCAAGATTGAGTCCAACCCATGACCAATCCCGACCTTGTCACCAGCCCAGAGCACTGAGTGCCACATCCAGGCCTCCCTTGGACACCTCCAGGGATGGGGACTCCGAACCTCCCTGGGCAGCCCCTTCCAATGCCCGACCACCCCTTCCAGGAAGAAAGCATGGAAAAACCAGATGTGGAATTAAAAGAGACAGAAATGTTGTTCTTTGCTGACAAATGTGAAATGACAATTTTGTAGCTGGAGCCAGGGTGCTGTGAGGGACTCATGGAGCTCTTTCTTCAAAGACTCCTTGCAACTCAGGCTTGAGACTTGATCCCAGAATCCTGCTTTCCTCCAGCAAAATCAGGGAGCAGGGAGCTCATTTCTATGGCAGCTCATGGATGGCTCCCAGGAAATCATCTCCCTGTGTCCTGTTCTCCCTGGCCTTCACTCCAGCGCAGCCCCAGCTCCTGGCCTGCTGTCAGAGGGACATTTCAGCAGCTGGCAGCGGCTCCCTGTCACAGCTCCTTTGTGAACAGAGATCACCTTCAGCGATCATTTATTGCAGGAGTTCAGATTCCTGCCCTCCTGTGACATGATGAATGACTTTTAAGTAACATAATATCTGGTTTCCTCCTCTTTCACACACCCATTTCATTGCCAGGTGTCTTCAGTGACCAGATCCAAAGGGATTGGTTGCAGTCAAAAGGGAAAGAGAAATCCTTTACCACGTGCCCAGCCTCCTCTTGTTCATATTTAATGGAATTCCTGTGTGTTAAAATGATTATCAATTATTCACCCCTACCCTCAGTAATTCCAAACATCCCAAGTAATAAATAGCACTCCTCCTCTGCTGTTAAAAATTCCCAAATATTTTTGTTTTCAATTTTTAAGCTCTTCTCCAGGTAACTGCAAGCTGGCCAGTGAATTATATAATATAAATGTATATATTAATTAAAGAATAAAGCAGGTCAGCAGGCCAGGAGTGTCAGGAGGCAGTACAGGGCAGATCCATCAGCTCAGGATCCAAGTGTCTCCCATCACTGCTGGGAACAGCACTGGGAACAAAGTCCTGTCCTTTCAAACCAGCCCTCAGACCTCTCTTTCAGCCTGTTTTAACATTTGAAAAGAGTATTTTTTGTCCGGCTAAATTAAATCCTCGACATCTTTTGTTTCTAACCGACATTCTTTCTCAGGCTGGTTGAGAGGAAACAAAAACAATGCAGACAAAAAAAAAAAAGAAAAAAACCCCACCCCAAAACAACACAGAGGGAACAGGAGATAATTTGATCCTGGTAAAATACAGGAAAACCACAATCTGCTCTCCGTGAGCCTCTCCAAACCCTGCTGCACCTCTGGAACAGGACGGTCACACACGGGGAATTTCTCTCGTTGTAAGACTGGAATTTGAGATTTTTACATTGCATTTAAAGCCCAGACAAGGTGGGGATCAGTCACAGGTTGGAT
Source organism: Callaeas wilsoni (assembly GCA_013398955.1). Lineage (NCBI taxonomy): Eukaryota > Metazoa > Chordata > Aves > Passeriformes > Callaeidae > Callaeas > Callaeas wilsoni. Next base: position 11,768 of record VWPU01014410.1, on the reverse strand, counting down.
TCGATGTTCTACGAGGTCCTTTCCAGCCTCAGCAATTCTGGGATTCTGGGATCAATGCAGCAGAGCCACGATAATCCATGAGCTTGGTGCAGCACCGAGGTGGTGGCACGCAGGCCATCGGAGCATGAAGATATCCCTTTAAATTTCCTATTCACAAGGCAAACGAGGAATCAGGGAAATGTGAACTTCTCTTAAAATGAACCAGTCCTGTTTGCACTTGAAATTGGGCTGAGTTTCTTAGGACGTGGATTTAAAGTTCCTTCCTAAGAGGAAAACATCCAGGCAGAACTTCACGGAGCCAGCAATGCTGTGCCCTGACTGAGTCACTGGAGCTCACAGAAGTTAATTATTACAACAAATATGGAAGTAATATTTTTATTAACTCTGTTCCTCTGCCAACAGCAGAAGGGGAGACACTGAAACCCTTTAGCCCCAGTGTGAATTTTCCCAGAAAATGCTATACAGAAAAAGCACATGCATAAAACCCAGCACAAACCACTCCAGTCTCCCTCACCTCAATCTTCCCACAAAAATACACCCCCAAACCTTCAGCTCCACATCCACAACGTGGCTGACAATCCTTCCTCTCCCTTGCGTGGCTGCAGGGAAAATTCCAGCCTGAATTGTTCTGCAAATGCTGACGTGCATGAGCCATTAAAGATCCCAAATTTAGACACATAGGATCATGGAAAGCCGTCGTAAATCCCAAATACTGATCTACAGAGGCATGGAAAGCTGTCATAAATCCCTTTCAGTCTCACTCCTCACACAAGTCACTAAATCTGTGCTATAATTTTGGGAGTGTGCTGCTCACTGGCCACAGGCTGGACAAAGGCCTTTTCTCTCCAAGTTCAATCAAAAGGACAACAGCACATGACAGAGCCCTTGTATCTCCTGGGATTTTAGGCTGTCACAGCAGGGACCTCCTGCAGGGCCAGGGAAGGAGGGGGGTTCTGCCGGCCAGGATAAAGCCAACAAAAACACCTAATGAGTGGAAAAGCTGGGCAGTTCATGCAGTTGGTGCTGTCTGGAGTAGCATTTCCAGGCTGGCTGTGGGTATGGAAAATCATCCCAGAGGTGCCATCACATCAACCTTCAAGTGAGTGGTTGGGCTGAATAAAAAAAGCACTGCTTTGGTAGCTGTTTTTGCTCTCCCACCAGACGTGATGGCCTCTGCGTCCAGCAAAAGCAACGCCTGGAGGAAAGCTGGAGATCCAGCGGAAACAGGCAGCAAAGGGCTCATCCAGGAGCTTCTCCAGGCTGCAGGAATTACCTGCTCCAGAAAAGACCCCAGAGGCAGCAGGAGCAGCGAGGCACGACTGACCCCGGGCTGGGAAGGGTGGCTGACACCAGGGAGAGCAGTCAGGAAGGAGCAGGGACTGTGCAAACATTGGGTAATCCTTGTTCATTTTCCCCAGGACAATCCCAGCCTCCGGGCCTGACGTCATAGAATTTCCATGATTAAGTGTCTGTTAATTAAACACACAGTATATAATTACTAATGCAAGCTGCCCGAACTCTTAAGAAGAGTAGAGATCCCGCTGTTCCAAACAGAAGGATCCTTCTCTTGAATTCCTCAAGACACATTGGATGTGTTGCTTCTCATGGGAGAAGTGCTGTAGTTTGTTTATTTGACCTTCAAGCACAGCTGATGAGGAAAATACAGAAAATACAAATATATGGAAGGAAATGTCCTTTGAAACGAGTGTTGAACCTCACCCGTGCAAAGGAAAATCCAGTATTTAATCAAAGCCTTCTGTGGTTGGGAATCTTGGTTCCATGAGTAATCCAAAGAGTTTTGTGATGGATTAATTGCTTTGAGAATTCTGGCAAAGTTAAAGATTCAGTAACAAATGGCTTGGTCTTGCAGCCCACATCTGACTCAAAGAAAGAGCACAGGGTATGATTTACCAAACTGATTTTCCAACTCCTGAGTGGCTGAAAACCACCAGAAGGGTGAGACAACTCCTCCTCAGCACGGACTGGAATGTTCTTTCCCAATGAAAATCCAAGACATGAACATTTATAGTATTTACAGCAACAGGATGGCTCAATTCCCTCTTTACTCAGAGGTGTCTTCACAGAAAAGCCCCACCTGACAGTGATAAAAATGTTCCTTCGTGTCAGAAAAAAGCTCTGAATGGAGCAGTGAAAATGCCCATGTTGAGGTGTAGAGAGGTGTCTTCACTTTTAAATTCTGAATAAAACTTCCCACAGGAATTTGGGGAAAACTTTCAGCAGTTTCTCTGTTTGTAAGACATCCCTGAAAATCTGTTCAAAACTACCTGAACCATATGAAGCTCTCACAGGCAGTCTGGGCTGATTAAAGAGTTGTTCGTCACCACTCTGAGCCCACATTTGGATTTTTGGTATAAAAGTGGAGGGAAAAGGTCCAACAGGTGCGGGGCCAGGTCAGGTTCTAATTAACAGACGTGTCCTCACACCCCAGGCAGGTTTTACACAACACAGAGCTCAAAGCAGCAACACTCTGCAAAAGCAAACCTGCAAACAAACCCTGATGTTCCATTAAACTTAAAATACAATTTGACTCTGTCATAGCGATGTAGATGAGCTATCTGCATTAAATTGTGTTTAATTTAACTCTAGAACTATAGGGCCCAATTAAAAATAATGAGGCCTGTCTCCAACTGTCAGGCTCAATTAGAGATAATGGGAAGTGATAGCTCCTGGAATAGATTCATTTTTGTCTGATAGACGAACTGGGGCAGGGGTCTTGGCAGGGGTCAGTGGAATAGACCCGCCAACAAAACACGGGTCAGTCAAGCTTAAGGAGTCTTAAGGAACCTGGTTATTAAATAAGGAAGTAGGAAGTAAATCAAATCCAAAAGCACATGAATAACCCCAATAGATTCTTTTTATTTTGTTTTTCCTGTTACGTCCTGCTATATCGAAATTCATCTGAGCATTAAACTGCCCGCTCTGAAACCAAATATAGAACAAATAAAGGTTAAACCTGTGTGGCAGGGCCAAAGGGAAACTCGAACAAGAAGGGCCCAGCTTCATATTCCAAGGAGTTTAGCAGGATCAATATTCTCCCGAGGCAAAAACTGTAGCAAAACCGCTCAACTTTTATTTATTTAAAAAATCAACCCAGGAATGATGATTTGAACGTAGTAAGAAACCAAGGTGTTGAAGTAGAAATGTAACGAGAAACCAAGCGAGGCATTCCATGCGATGAACTGATTGCTTCCAGCAACAAAAACTGGAAAAGTTTGCCAACTTTTCCTTCCATAAACGTGGCAGCGCAGTCAGACCAGCTCAGGAGCGAAACCATCGGCCCTTGGGGAAGCACAAACGGGCGACAGCTCTTGGTCAGCAGACAGTGGCTGTCATTTTGGGTGAGTAATTGATCCTGAGTGGGGAGGGCGGCGCGGAGCCCAGGGCCCGGGTGGGACATTCCGTGTGCGTCCGCGCTCCGGGCACTGGAGGAACAGGACCCTGTCCTTCCTGCTGTCCCAGCAGTGCCCCTGGAGCTCGTGTTGGGCAATCCCGACGCTCCCACCCGGCCTCTCCTTTTGTTTGTGTGGGAAGACACTTTTTTAATCTAATGATATCTCTCTCCATGTCCAGCGCTGCTCGTGCACCGCGCCCGCGGCTCCTCATCCCTGCTCCCCTCCCCCCTTCGCAGCCCAGCCTGCGAAGTCATGCTTTGAATTTAAATCTCTGCTCTGGGGCTTCTGAGGAGGGAAAGAACGGGTCAGGGTCTCAGCTTCTCCCCAGCTGTTCCAAAAAAATGGGCAGATTTCTAATTAGAGCTGTTATTTCTCCTCGTCCTTCCCTTCTCGCTCACCGAGAACCTCGCGAGGGGACACAGAATGACAAACGCGTCACTGCTAAAAGACAGCAAAGGGTCACTGGCAGTGCACAGGATCAGTGTTATTCCCTTCCTCCAGGGTTTTATCGGGTTTGAAGGCTCTGACAGACACTCACCCCAGGTCTGGGGGAAAAAACCTTCCTGACTTGCCCCGGTGGATGTGCTCAGATGGGAATCACCACAGGCAGGAGGAGCTTTGGAGCCTGAGCCACGACTCTGCACGTGTGTAAAACTCAGAAAAACAGGGAGTAAGTTTCAATTACCGCCCTTAGATATGATCAACTTTTTAAAAAATCCCTCCAAAGATGTCTCCATTTCCTCTGAAGGATATCCAGCTCCCGGAACGCAGCACTTGGGATTTGGAGAATTCTGATATTTGCACACAAAAATGGCTCCTAGGATTCACAGCTGAGCGTTGCGGGTGGAAATTCAGGTGTCTCAGTACAATGCCCCACCCCTGGAAGCGTCCAAGGCCAGGTTGGACGGGGTTTGGAGCAACCTGGGCTCGTGGAAGGTGTCCCTGCCCATGGCAGGGGATGGCACTGGATGAGTTTTGAGATCCCTTCCAACCCAAACTATTCCAGAATTCTCTAAGGACAAAGATGTGTGTCCTTAAGAAAACCCTCCTGATAAACTCATATTTTAAAATCTTAAGTTTGGAGCATTACATAGGATCAACTGAAATGTTTTAAACTGTGCTAGAGACAGTTCCAGTCATGGAGCAGCAACCCTGACCTTGTGTGTCATGAGTGTGGCAAAATGAGAAAAGCCAGGAAAATCAGATTTAATGTGGGGATTTGTCAGGTTGGCCAAGGAAAACGTTTTGATGCTGAGTAGAAGAAAATGAAATCAATTTTTCCATGCAGCTTCTGAAATGGCACTAAAACCCAGTGTTTACAGAGCACTGAAGTAAAAGCAAAGCCAAAGATTTGAATTCCCATGTATCAAATCCTACATAGAAGACAATTTTATTTATGGCTAATTCTGCCTCCCTCACGAAGCCAGAGACTGTTTTACCTTCAATGGCCAGGAGCAGACTCTTGTTTCCTTTGGGATCTCACGATAAAACCAACTTCATGGTGAGACCTCTCCGGAAGGCCCAGAACGGGTTCCTCCGGCAGGTGCATCCCCGGATCAATCCCTACCGCTCCACAGAAAGCCCTTAATTTGCTGCAAAGAGTGAGATGTTGCTATCACTTAAATCTGAAGACTGTCACCACCACAATAATCAGAGGTTTATCTTACGCTGCCGTTTGCAGAGAATTCCAAATACAAAGAAACCCAGCAGGCAGCCGAGGAATTCCCCCCACCCCGGGCTCTTCTGATTAAAAAAGAACCTTATGGGAGGAAGAGAAAGAGACACATCATTCATCCTGAAGATACCAGGGGGTTTTTTTCCTGCTGAGTGGCCCTGGTTTTGCCCAGGAGCCCACGGAAGCACCGGGGTCGTCCTGTCACCCCTTGGTCACTTGTTACTGTAGCAGAAAAATCAGTTTATTCTCTTGTGACAGTAACCCAGGGAACAAATCCATGATGACACCGTTCCATGCATTCGTGAACTTCGTGGCCTTGTAGGTCACTGGACAAATCTCTCTAAACTGAACTGTTGACAGTTCTTTGCAGGGTTCCCCCCAGGAAACTGAAGGTTAATTGACCATTCTTTCAAACCATGAAATGCTTTTGAAAATGTTAGTTTTAAGTCTCGTAGCCTAAAAGCTGATGAAGCAGCGTGTTCTGTACTGGGGTGTCTTCTAATTACTGGAACGAAGAGTTATGGCCAGGGAAGGTGCAGAAATGGTTTAATTAGACTTGTGTGTCATGGAGGCAGGAAACAATATTCACTAAATCGTGGGGCTGGTGAGGGCAGAGCTGCTGAGGGAGCAGGAGAAGCTGCTCATAATGGAGCTGGCGATTCCTTGGTTGTGTTAATTTGGTGACGGCCTTGTTAAGAGAAGGGATCTTAACTTTTCGCTCTTAAAAAACCTCAGAAAAATACCCACGGGCTTCTCTTTGCTCGTGTGGGTGCTCTCACGGCTCCAAAGGAATGGGCACTGCTGGATTCTGCTGGATGCTTCCACCTGGGAATAGTTACAGTTGCTCAAATCCTCAGAATCAGGAATCCCAGAAAACACTCAACGCTCTGGAAGGCCTGGCAGGAAAGTAGCGATGATATCCCTCTTTTCTGAGGGATGATGCACGGGAAGAACCAGTTATATATTCACCAAAGATTTGCAGAAACCAGGAAGAAAATGGAAGCCAAACCTTCTGTCCCTTCTGAGAGGAGTTACCGGACTGAATTTGGGCTTCACGCGTTTGGATGTTACTCTGACATCCTGTGGGTGCTATTTTTTATTTGAGATAAAATTTGCCTGTGACACACTGAAAATATTGCAGAAATAGAAACCAAGAAAAAACTGTGTTTGTTATGAACACCCCTCTCCACAAACCTTGAAGGGTGTTCTACCTGAGCATCTCCAGCTGTGGTTGGTAACCCTGAATGCCATCAGGAGTTTTGAGTTCTGCGACATTTCCAGTCCCAAACCAGAGTTTGGCGTTCTCTGTCATCCCTGCGTTTTTGTGTAAGAAATATCAATTTAAACGTGGCCAGATTGGGATCCTCGGACCATTTCTGTCTCTGTGCCAACGAAATTCCCTTGCTGGGAAGCAGAATGGGCCAGACTGGGCTCTCTGAAAGTTGTGCTCCAGCTCTGGGTGCAGCAGCTGATTGGGTTTTTCGTGAGCTGTGCCTCCAGCTGAGGCCACCTGAGCCCTCAGGGATGAATTTCCCAAAATATTTCTGTAGTCACTCAACGTTCATTGATCCTATAACAAAAAGTTGTGCATTTGCCCAAAGCTGGAAGCAAAGAGCTCCAAAATCTCCTTTTTTCCTTCTTTCCTTTTCACCTGCGAGGAGAAAAAAACTCCGTGTGAGCACAGGTACAGAAAAAGCGCTGATTGCCATTATCTGCACAACACAATCCATGAGGGTTTGCTGAAACAATGAGGGATACTAATTAAGGAAAAGCTCATTACCATGATGAAGGAATAGGTGAGACCTACACAGGACGGCTCCTCAGCTGTAAATAAACCACAGGCTACAAAAGAGCAATAAAGAGATCAGAAGTGACAATTCTGTGTGCTCTGGGGCTGAAGTTGTCTCTTCCAATGACAAACTAAATTATAAATTACATCCAATCAGCCAACAGCATATTGATTTCCCTCTGTTTTGGGGGAAAAAAAAGAAGATCATTTCAAAAGTATTTATTTCATCCCCTAAATGCAAAATAAAGGTATTAATTCTATGCCGACATAATACAAGGATTTGTTCTAATTTCATTGCTTCATATTATTGTATATAATTACCACTGCACAATTATAGCACAAATAAACTCATTTTGCCCCAGACTAGATATAAATCAGGGCAAAATACTCTCGTAGTTCACTCACAGAGGTAAAAATTGTGCTAAGCTTAGGTTTAACTGGCTAAAGAAGAAATATACTGTGAGGTTTTGTGTGGTTTTGTGGGTTGGGTTTGGGGTTCTGCCAGCTCTTACAGCACAAACAACCCTGGCTCTGCAGGATTTCTGTTGCAGAGGCATATAGAAGCCCCAGGCCCAGTTTTCCGGGCAAATCATGGAATCCCAGAATGGTTTGGGTTGGAAGGGACTTAAATCTCCTCTTGTTCCACCCCCCTGCCGTGGGCAGGGACACTTTCCACAAGCCCAGGTTGCTCCAAGCCCCATCCAACCTGGCCTCGGACACTTCCAGGGATGTGGCTTTGTACTCACGCACCTGAATTCCCACCAGGAACAAGCAGCATGATGGATTTTGTTTCTAAGTAAGAACAATTGACATTAAAATCAGAGAGTAGCTCAGCTGGCAGTTGGAATTTCAGGGCTGTGCAGGGCAGCAACCTCTTTCACAAGGATAAAGATTAATTTCTTCCAGGCCAGACTTCCAGCACTTCACGAGCAGGACAACATTTTCCCTGTGGGATAGAGAGAATTAATTTTGGGAACAAGAAGCTGCCAGACTCCAGAAGGAATCCCCATTTGTTGGCGTTTGCCACCTAAAGACGCAGTAAAACAAAACAACAAGAATTAAAAAAGGAATAAGAAAAGTAGTAATGGCCTCAGGAAGTAAAAATGGGGTTTTAAAGGGAATCAGAGCAGGTTTCCCTTTGTTTGTGAAGCATTGCAAAACTTTTCCAGAGCAGATTTTCCAGGACAGCTCTCCCAGCAGGAGCCAGGCTCTGGGACCTCCGGTGTTTTCCTCACCTTGGCCATGAGGAAAAGCTTTCTGTCCGTTACATCCATGCATGTAATCAGGGATTGTGCCTTTTGTCACACTCACAGCCACCATCTGTGTGCTCCCGAGTGGCCAGACGAGGGCTAAACCCCCATCCCGGTGGGATTAATCTGCAATTTCACACCAAATGATTTTTAAGGATAATTTGTTAGGATACAGTATCCCGAAATAAAACAAACGGTCGGTGCTTTTGCAGGGGGATAAAAGGAGGGAGCTTGCAGAGTTTCCTGTGTTTCCAGTGGCTTGGACAGAATCCATTTGCACATTTTCATTCCCATATGAATGCACGAATCCTGGGAAAAGAGCCTGTGGGTAATGGGAATAGCTGCTTTTTATTTCTGGGGGTGAGGATGCAACCCCAGTCTGGGCACTGGAAAGGGGATGAAGTGTAACCAAACTCCCATCTCCATCAGGGACTGAGAATCCCAGTGACGAAATTGCAGTTTAAAATGTGAATATTTCACTTCTGCAGGGAGGGGACTGGAGGGATAAATTAAACTGGGTAAATAAAAGAGGAGCTCAAGAATCTAATCTTTCCCATAAAACAAAGCTGGCTGGAAGTGTGCAAGGAAATTATTCCTCCCTAAGAAGCACTAAATGCTTTTAGAGCTGAATTCGCATCAGTACTTTTCCCACATGTTTTAGATACTCAGGAGGAGAAGGATGAACACCATAATCAGAAAAAAAGCCAGGTGAGGAGCAGGAAGATCCAGGGTCAGGACACATCCATGCCCTTTCACAAAAAAGGATGATGAATAAACATGAAGCTGCTTTTCAGCCATTCTGGGTTCACCACAAAACCCACAGGACCCAGTCCAAACCGCGGGGTGGGGGAAATATTTTGATTTTCCAGCCTGACCACACAGAGGTCACCAAAATCTTCACAGAGTTCTCATAAGTCTCTGCTTTTTAGGGTTCCTCAACTCCTTTTTTTCCCCCCTACTTTTCTCCTAAAGCAGTGGAGAGTGTGGAAAATAAACCAAACTTGTTTTATGATGACCTCAGCTGGCAGCAAAATGAATTCAGTTTGTCATCCAAAAGAAATCTCTACAGTTTAAAAGAAAATCCATAGAAATTAAAGTTATTTTAGGAGAAATTCACACACAAGAAAGTGAATGCCTTTGAAAAACAAATCCCTCTTTTACCTCTATTGTTGTATTGCATTATTTCTTTGCTACAAAGCAGTTAGTCCAAAGAAAGGAAAAAATTAATTGCTGGACAATGTTAATTTAAGGGCTACGTGTGATTTTTCATGCCACCAAATAAATCAGACAGAAATTGGATCAATAGAAATGCCTAATGCACATTTCTCTGCTAATATTCACTGTAAAAATAACTTCAGTTGTGACAGGTGAATTTGAACTATTCCTTAACTGAGATAAGACTGCAAATAAAACCAGAAATTGTCCATATCTTGTGTTCTTGTGTTTCAAATCACAGGAGGGAACACAGCTGATGGATGCCAGGAGACAGCACACACCAATATTCCTTTCCATGCCATTCCCACGGACGGCATCATTTCTCCAGCCTAACAGGAACTGGTGAGAAAACACCAAAAACGAGGGGAAAAACCAATTTCTCAAAGTCCAACCACCAGCCTGCAGTTCTCCTGCAACTCCAGCTTGGAGCTGAGCTGATGGAACATGGAATAGTCGGAGCTCCCTGGGCTTTGGAAGGGGCTGAAAAAAGATGAGGTTTGAGGTCCCTTCCAACCCAAACCATTCTGTGATTCCATGAGTTCCTCAGAGCTCTGACCTGTCCAATTCCAGCACCTCCAAGGGCAGGGACTCAACACCTCCCTGTGCCCGTTGCAGTGTTGGACTTCCCTCATTGTGAAAACGCTCCTTGCGCCAATTAACCGGAATTTTCCTTGCTGGAACTTGCTCCCGCTCCTGCAGGTGTTTGGAGAACTAAGCCCTTTATCCCTCCCCGTTGCGGGTTAAGCTCCCCCAGTGAGCAAACGGGGCAGGAGCCACCCTTTGCTCCTCACCTGGTGCAATCCTGCCCTTCCGAGCCTTCAGATCTCCCGAGCACGGAGAAACCAGCCCGTGCACGGAATGTGCTCCTGCCAGGAAAGCAGCCGGGGAAAAGCTCAGCACAATGGCTGGAACGGGCTCCAAGGAGATCTGAAAGAACGCCGTGTTTTATCCTCACCCCTCCTGCAAATATTCAGCTACGGGAGCGCATTTTTAAAAGTGTTTTTTTAAACTTACGAGGTGAGGATACAACAACTCTGAGATGACCTTTTAATAAGTTACAGCCCAACGTTAATTAATACAGCCTGTAATTAAGGGAACACTTGCAACTGTGCAAACTCCATGCCTTAGGCATGGAGTACTGCGACTTTGCCTCTTATTTCAGTTCTCCAGAGGTGCCTGATAAAGGCATTGATTTATAGAAGTATTGATTAATCTCCACTTCTATTGACAGCAATTAACAGAGAGAGATCTGATGCTCATCAAAGTGAACAGATTCTCATTAAGAGCAGAAAAAAAAATCTGTCTTCACATTTCATCCCCTCCATAGTCTGTGGTAAACTGGTGAGGACAAGGAAACACATTTATCATGGATCTTCTGGGTTTTCATTGTGCAAGGATATTGGGTGTATTTCCACATTTCAGCTTTGCTCTGCAGAGCCCAAAGGACCTGGTGGCATCACTGACTTCAAACTGCCTCTACTTAAAGGCCACTTTCCTGACAGAGAAGGTTGGTCCCCGCTTTGATGATGGGCTTATAGGAAATAAAATCTGGTCTCAAGAAAAGACCTGGACAGTCCAAGCCAATATTTTCTGGGGCTGGATCTCTGCTGATGTGGGATTTGACCATGTCTCTCTGGTACTTGGAGGTAACACTGTCCCAGATCCGTGTCATTATGGTCAGACTTCACTCTCTGATGGCTGAGCCACGCTTAAAAAGCCTCTGGTGAAAGAGGAGGCAGAATTATGGTGCTCAGAATGAATGAATATATTTCTTGCACCAGATTGCTCCAAGCCCCGTCCAATCTGGCCTTGGACACTTCCAGGGATGGGGCAGCCACAGCTTCTCTGGGCAACCTGTGCCGGGGCCTCAGCACCCTCCCATCCTCATCCCTTCCATCCTCATCCTTCCCATCCTCATCCCTCCCATCCTCATCCCTGACCTCCCGCAGCGCTGAGGCTCAGAACGGGCGCTGCCTGCCCGGGGCTGTCCCGGCTCCGTTCCCGCTCCAGCCGCTCCCGCTCCCCTTCCCGCGGCCATCCCGGCACCGGCGGCGGGCGGGGACAGGCGGCTCCGGCCGCTGCCTCCGCTCCGCTTCCCGCAGCGCCGAGGGGGCACCGGGCACCGAGCACCGGGGACTGAGCACCCGGCACTGACCGCTAAGCATCGGGCACTAAGCACCGGTACCGGGCATCGAGCATTGAGCACCGGTACCGGGCAGCGGGCATCGAGCACCGGTACCGGGCATCGGGCGTTGGGCACCGGCTCCCCCGAGCCGCCCCCCCGCTCCACTCCCCTCCCGCCGGTGCCCGTTTGAACGGGCGGATCCCTCCCCCTCCTCCCTCCGGAAAGTTGCACAAAGTTGGGTTAATCGGGGTTTTTTCCCCCTTTTATCCGCTGCTCTCCGCTGGGACGCGCTGCCCGCCCG